>JAODAL010022196.1:0-65299 GCA_025379985.1 Phyllomedusa bahiana | reverse complement strand
GGACCATTACACAATGGATGTCACATAGTTTGCAGGGGATAAGAGTGAGGGGAGGACAGCAGAACAGGTAAATAATCTTTAATATGTATGAATTACAAAGTTTAATATAATACAGTTGTGAGCCCTATAACAAATAAAAAAAATTCTTCTGGAGAACCCCTTTAACTTCTTCCCCCTTAAATACCCTCTGGCAAACAATTCCAGGGTGCAGTGTATAATGGCATTTTGCTGGCCCTGCCATACTTTGAACTTAAATTTAAAGGCCCCATGCTGACAATGCCGCCACCTCCTACAATCAGGCAACAATGTCCCTGCTGTAAGTGGCACTGTTTAAAGGATACATGGTATAAAATAAATGTCTGGAAAAGGGGGAGCTAGTTTCCCCCCTTCAAAGCCACCACAAATATACCATTACCTCAAAAAGTTTCGCCGTTTCCACTCTTCTACTAAAGGATACATTGACTTGGTTTTCCAAACAAAACCCAAAAAAAAGGCCTTTTAGTCAAAAAGAAAAAAAACCACCAAAAAAACAGGTGGGGACACACCATTGGGGGTGGGGCATTGCAGACAAGCATGAATACAAGGAAAAAACAAGCAAACCAAAATATAAAATAAGGAAACCGTGACAAATTTTTAACACAAGTAAGCCATTAAACATACCAAAATTTAAAAACCCATCCCAAAAAAAAAAAACCCTCCCTTTTATTTAATAAAAAAACCCCCTCAAAAAAATTTTTAAAAATTTTTACAAAATTATTAAAAAAATGTTTTTTTGGTGGAAAAAATTTTTTAAAAAATTTTTTTTCGGATTATTTTTTTTTAAAAAAAAAAGTAAAAAAGGGGAAAAATAAAAAAAAAAAAAAAAAAAAAAACCATTTTAATTTATAAATAATATATATAAATTTATATTAATTTTAATTATATAAAAATATAAAAAATATATAATAATAAAAAAATTTTATATATATATAATATATATAATATAAAATAAAAATTTTATAGCACTTAACTGTAAGCGGTAAAAACCATAATATGGTTATGAAGTATAACTGAATAATTTAAACTCAATTTTTTTCTTATTAATAAAACGGGAAATTTTTCCCTTTAATCACAGATTCATTATAACATAAAAAAACTGAATTATAATGCCTAAAACAAATTGCATCAAAAAAAGAATTAAGAAATAATTTCCTTTTTTTTATTATATCTCACCGAAACTCATCAAAAAGCTGTCATGTTCATCCAACAATGCTCTGTTTCAGTGCGGAAATGCTCTTGTCTTAAAATTTTTGGGTCCCCAATGCAGCACAAGAAGGGGGGAAGGAAAAATCACTCAGAAAAAAGTTCGCTATATTTTTTTTTTTTTTTTTAAAATTTACTTTTGTATAACAAATTATCATAGGGGAACTGAGGATGAATAGGCAGAAGAATGAAAGTGAAACTGTTTTCGCACCCTTAAAGTAAAAACACAGATTTTATTTCTGACATAAACTATAGTTTTTTTTACATAAACTTTTAAATTTAAATTAAAGAAAAAGCACTGCATATGTTTTTTTTTTTTTGTAAAAAAAAGGGTTTTTGAGGTCCCAGCGTAGGGGGAAAGGAAACACAAGGCCAAAATGATTTTTTCACAGCCCTTTGATCGCGGCCCCTTCCCTTAGCTTAGTGGGCAAATGGTTATAGTTTTTCACTTTATGACATGGAGTTTAAGCAATTGTTCCCCCCCCGTCTGTTATCAACAATCTCAGTTTCCCTTGCCAAACAAAAATTTAGCCCCTCTCACCCAACCCTCTTACATCTAGGTGTAGTCCCCTAGGCCCTAGTGGTGTAGTGACCCAGCACTGAAGTTTTTCTTTTTTCCCATTTTTTGCTGTTTTTTCGGGTCAAAAATTTTTCAGTGCAGAAAAGAAATCAAATATTGCGTTTTAAAGAATTCTTTTGGGTCGCCCTCTGCTTTTTGGGGTTCCCTTTGTTATAACATTTGCCAAAGTATAACATGTATTTTCTGCTGTTTGGGCCCTGCATAACCTGTCTTCAAAATGAGGGAAATAGCTCTCTACATGGGGCCCCCCTCTGCTCCCAAATCCAAACCCCCCAACCTGGCCAGGGGCAGTTAGGCAGTTAGTTTTGGGTTTTAGTCTCTGCCCTCCTTTCGGGGGGTGGCGGGGTTCCCCCGGCAAGTAAAGGGTGGTTTTGCTCCCCCCGGGCCCTACCTCACCCATTCTGCTAGGCCCCTAGCCTACCTAAAACCGGGTCCTTAATTCCCCCACCACCTAAGCAAACTCCCCCAAAAGGAAACACCATTGCAACTCAGGAGGGTGCAAGTCCAGTCAAAAACCCCTTCTTTTTCCGACCCCCGGGGAAAATAGAGGGCCCTCCCCACCACCCGGTCCTTAGTCTTCTCCGGGTTTTTCAAGTCAGAGACCCAACCCACTTCTCATCCCGGCCCAACCCGCTTTGGGGGGAAAATTTAAGTTTCGGGTCAGTCTCAAACCCGAGTTTTTAAAAGAACCCAGAGGTCCTTCAAACCGGGTCTTTTTCTCAAAGCCTGTCCCCTTGGGGTGTAAGAATCCCACTCTTCAGGAATAAGGTTTTAAAACATTTTATCTTTCAAAAGAAATATTACTCCCACATCTCAAGTTACCAAAAAGTCTGACACATTTTCAGAAAATTGTTGAAACTTTAAACAAGCTCCCCGGGCTATTAACTAAATACCCAAGTCAAGTCATTGTTATTTTCCCTCACATTTTTTAATTTTTATTTTTTGTTGCTTTCAGAAACAAGGGCTCAACTGTTATTCCCCGGGCCAAATAAATCCCAACTACCGTTTTTTTCCGAACCCTCCCTTGGCCCGTCTAGTGATTGGTGTTTTTGACTAGGGACAACAAAATTTTTTTGGGTACTCAGGTCCCTGGGGAATTTTAGCCCCCAAAATTACCCCCCCGGGGCCTTTCACCGTTACCCGTGACAACAACCATCTAAAAGGGGGCCACCCCAGGTTTCCGAGTATCCCCCAAAGGGGAAGGAAAAAAGGGGCGTCACGAACGGGAAAAGGCTTTTTCACTACAAGTACCGGGGAAACCCCTGCCTTAGCAGCGCTAAAAGTGAAAAAAAATTTTTTTTTAAAGCAAAGGCACCATTTTTTTTTTTTTTTCCCCCTTCTCTTTTTGGGAAAAACAGTAACCAATTCATTCACAAGTCTACAGCAAGAAACCCATGGCTCGGGCCAAGGTCCAAGTAGCCCCAAACTTCACACGCTAATGTTGTTTCCGGCCCAACCAACTTTTTGCAATTGACAAACGCCCTCCCCCCTAAAATTGCTATAGGAGAAACCTTTCTTTTTTTGGGAACCTGTCTCCCAAGCAAAAGGGGGAGAACCACACACACTATTTTACTTAAAGGGAAAAGGGATTAAAACCCCCGCTCGAAACTTTCCCGCTTTCCCCCCTTCAGCAGGTACAGCTACTTTTGGGGCCCCATTTAAAAGGGGTCCGCGTAGAGGAATTTCGTTCGGGGCCCAAACCTACTGAAAAACCCCCCTGTCAAAAAAATCCTTGATCGCCCTGAGAAAAAAATTTGAGGTAAGCCCACCAACCGAAATCCCCCCCTTTAATTTTACAACAAAACACAGAAAGCGGGTGAGAGCTCGGGGAAATATGCTTTAGCACTTTCAACCCCGCCAACAGGGCCCTAAAACAGGTTGACACTTTTGGGACCCTTTTCAGCTCTGAGACCCAAATTACTGATCGCTTCTTGAAAGGGGGACCAAAGAATGGCAAAAAGCCCAACAAACGCATGTTTTTCCGCACAGAACCCCCGTATGCCTTTTTCTATTTTTTAAAAGCTCAAGCTTTGGAGTAATGGGGGACTGCCCTCTTCTTTTTACCAGCTACAATTTCCTTCTTCATATTCCCCAGACCTGGCTGGGGGAAATCCCTAGTTTTGCACCATCTACCCCTCTTCCGTACAACGCCAAGCACACAGACCACTACACCTGCTACCCCCCTACGGGTCAAAAAACCCTGAAACCCTTCCCAAAATTTGTTGACTAAATCTCCCAAGTTCAAAAGTTTTTAAAAAGGGGCACCAAACTCAAACCCCAAATCCCACTTTGAGTCATCTGAAAGGGCAAAAACTGTAACTCCGGAGCCTGGCCCATGACCGCCCCCAAAACCCGATGGGCCCCCCCCGCCCAAAGTTTTTGCTTCACGAGAAAAAACCCAACTGTACTACTGAAAAGACCCCATGGACCCCAAACCCCCCCCTTTTCATGCTTCCAGTTAAAAAGGCGGGCCCCTAAACCAAGGGGGGCCGCCACTCGGGGGGTAAACCACGGGCCCCAAAGGAAAAACCCGCAATGGTCTAAAAGGTTCCCCCTCGGCCATGTCCGCATTAAACCATCTGAAGAAAAGGGTACCTTTTTAAACCCTTGTGGAAAACAGGCTCTAAATTAAAATTTAACCGGGTCCCCCGACACTTTTTTGGAAAAAAGGGGTCCTAAAGTTTAGGGTCCCCCTTTTAAAACCCAAAATTTTAAAATTTGGGTTTGGGGGAAAAGGCCAACCCATCGAAAAATTTAATGGCAAACTGGGGCCCAACTTAGCATTGGTGACCGTAAAAATTGCTAACAAGGTGTGATATTTTAAAATTTTTCCCGGGGAGAAAGCACTACTGTAGTTTTAGATAGGAATATCACACGTCAGGGTTTTTTAAACGTTTTTTTTTAAAATGCTTTCCCAATGCCCCTTTTCCCCATGTTTTCCTCCCACAAAAGGAAAACAAACAGAAGACTATCAAAGCGCTCGTAGCACAAAAGAGTTTTGTTAATAAACGTGGAGAGATTTCCCGGGTGTCCGCCCCTAGAGACGCTCGTTAAAATTTTTTTTAAAACCACCCAAACATTAAACCCTTTTATTTTGGTGCCATTTTCGTCCGGGAAAACAGAAAATGCCGACAAAACGAAGCCTGCTTGATTTCCTTTTTAAAAATTTGATGGCCGACCCTTGTCAAAAAAACAAAGGAAAACAAAAAACCGTTTTGAAAGGGGTTGGGTTTTCCCGTACGCCTTGAAAAACCTCTTTGACTCCCCCAAAAAGCTTCAAAAGGGTTTAAACCACTGCCCGGGGTTTTCCCCAAACCCAGTTTCGCCCGGGAGGATGTCATTGAGTAAAAGGACTATCGCTTACCAGAACCCCTATTAAAAAGCTTCCTTAAAGATTTCCGAAAAACACTCAACCTCTGGGGGGATGAACTCAGCTTTGGAGATTCTAATCCCCCCCTCGAAAAGGGTAAAAAGGAGTTGGGAAAATTTTGCTAAAACCCCCAAAGTGAACTTTTCAGTAAACATTCTCTTTTTTTTTTGGGCAAAACCAACCTCATTCCACACAAAATAAACACGGGATAATCCGCCCATAAAAGGAGAAAAAAACCGGCCAAATTCCTCCTGCCACCCTAAAACCCAGGTGAAGAAACCCAAAAAGGAAATAAAGGGACACCAAGGGATACAAGAAACCCAAAGGGCCAAAGGCCGCCCCTATATTCCTTGTGAAAAAAAAGGAGGGGAAAACAACATTTTTTCGTTGTTTACAGGAAATTAAAACGCATCCCCACACAAAAAATCCCTACCCACTTCCACGTTTTCGAGGAACCCTATCGCTGCCCCGGGGGCACCGCGCCATTTCCTCGACACTAGACCCCCACAAGGGGAAATACTGGCAAGTCCCAAAAGGGCCCGAACAGAGAGAAGAAAACCATTTAAAAACCACCGAGGGGACTCCAAACGAGTTCACAAAAAGGCCATTGGGGTTTTAAACCCCCTGCAAACCTTTTCCAAAGCGCTTGATGGAAGATCCCCCGGGTCATTTAAATTTTCCCAAAGTGTCCTTCCTATCGGGACGATGGGATTGCCCCAATTCCCGTCCCTACAAGACCCAAAATTCAAGCTTTTTTGGCCCGAAGTTTCCAGGCCCCCTTATAGACCATGGGCCCTCAAAAATTAAAAACCATCTAAGTCCCCACCTACTCAGCCAGGAGTAAACTACTTGGGACATGTCGGATTGCAAAAGGAATACGGGCCTGCCCCCCGAGAAATCCCCAGGGGGGAAAAATTTGGGGAACCCCTAAAAAATTTTTAAAAGGGAAAGGGAAAAAAATTTTTCTTGGATTTCCCGGGCCTATTACCCCGCCGTTTCATCCCCAAAAAATTTTTCACAAGAAAGGGGAAACCCCCAACTTCCCCAAACCCAACTTCGGGGTTGTCCCCCGAAAGCACTATGAAACCGAAGACTTTTTTTTGAGGGGCCCTACCTTCAAGAAAAGCTTCCAAACCCCCCCTAAAAACCTTGCTGAAAATTCCTTTTCCAACCCTTGGCCTACCCTTTTTATAACCACCATTTTTTTTAAAACCACGGACAATTTTTCTTAGGCCTAGGAGCATTTCCTTTCCCGCAATTTTAAAGACAACCAAAAAGGGTTTTAATTGCCTACCCACCGAACCTGGGGGGAGCGGGAAAAAGAATGACCAAACAAAAACCCTTTTCAAGCTAGAACTATTTAGCACTCGTGGGGGGGCCCGTCACCGAGAAGTTTAAGATTACCTCACGGCCTTACACCGTTCCCCGTATACACAGACAACAACCCCAACCCAAAACCTCAATCCCGCACGCTGGGGGCCTTAGGGGAAAGTTGGGCTTCCAGACTGGGCCAGCTTTAAAAATTTCGAAATCAAATACCGAATGGAAAACCCAAACGTGAACGTGACACTTTAAACCCCCCCTACCTAAAGGTGAGGAGCCCCCCAAGGGGAAGACACGGGGAAAGGGAACGGGGAAATCCCTTCCCTTTTTTTCAAATTTTTCCCAAACGCAAAACAATATCATTTGGCCTAAACCGTTAGAGAGCCTAAATTTTCAAGTCAGAATCCCTATAAAGACTTACCCCTGATGGCAAACTATCCAAGATGAGCCCAGAGTTTTTGGGAAAAAATCCAAACGACAACCTCTTTTAGGAAAACCCCCGCGGGGAAATCGGGGGAAACCATACCCGACGGGGAACTACGACCCCCCGGGAAAAAAACAAAAGGAAAAGCTTTTTCTTAACAAAGGCCAAAACGTGAGAAACTCTGGGAACCATTTTCCCGGCAGAGACCCCAAACCAGATCATTATCCCAAACGTGATGCTAAGATAGTACCCCGACGCCTACCCCGCCCCCTTCTGGCCATTTCGGGGGCCCCTTCCAAGACCGAAGAAAAAACCATCCCCCCAAGTTTTCCTTTTGGGATCGGAAATAAAGAACCGACAGAAAACCCTGGTGTAAATGAGGCCCCCCCGGCAACATATCCAAACCCCGGGAGAAAAAGGGGAAAAGGAAACCTTTTAAACCCCATTACTTCTCAAAGGGCCCAAAACCCCAACTTGTTGCCCTAGACCATTGAAATTGGCCCAACAAGATCTGGATATCCCTACCCCAAAGATGGTCGACCACTCCCTCCAAGTGGGTAGTTGTTTTTCCCTGTCAAAAGCCCATAACTGCCCCGTACAAACCAGCCATCACCCCTTTATTTTAACAGGGATACGTGAAGAAACTATGGCTCCCCAAAGAGCCCCAAAAAAAACAAAAACCCGGGGGTCCAGAAATTGAATCCCAGCTTTTCCCAAAGGGAACTTTGTTCCTACCATGAATGTAAAAAGCTTCGCACTAAAACCTCCCCACCCTAAAGGGGAAAACGGCCAAAGCGAAAAAAAACAACCAAGTGTTTTTTCCAAAAAAAAAAAAAAAAAAAAAAAAAAAAAAAAAAAAAAAAAAAAAAAAAAAAAAAAAAAAAAAAAAAAAAAAAAAAAAAAAAAAAAAAAAAAAAAAAAAAAAAAAAAAAAAAAAAAAAAAAAAAAAAAAAAAAAAAAAAAAAAAAAAAAAAATAAAAACCCCCCCCCCCCCCCCCCCCCCCCCCCCCCCCCCCCCCCCCCCCCCCCCCCCCCCCCCCCCCCCCCCCCCCCCCCCCCCCCCCCCCCCCCCCCCCCCCCCCCCCCCAAGTGAACCAACTTTTCCCCTTTTAAGGTTTAAAACCCCATTGCTAGAAAAGAAAGGGGTTTGGGGAAAAATCCCCATTTTTTTCCAAAAATTTTTGGGGTTCCCCCAATTTTTTGAGATGTTTTTGGAAACATAAGGGCCCCTTTCCCACCAAAACCGGTTTTGGGGTTAACATATTTTTGGGTCCCTAAATGCCAAAACAATTGGGGCAAAACCCCCAAAAAAGGGGGGCCGATCCCAGAAAAAATTTTTAAAAGAGGTGGAAAAATTTGCAAAGGCGAACTTTTTTACCCAAAGAACGAATGCCAAACCCATAAAAAATTTTGGGGGACCCGGTTGCTCAAAAAATTTAATTCAAAAAGGGGGAAATTTTATTTCCTAAGTTTAATTTTTCCCCGGTTCCCCAAACCCTTTACCCCGAAACTAAAGGTTTTAAGCCAAAAGCCGGGGTTGGCCCCCAGAAGGTTTTAAAAGTAAAAAATTTTTTAAATTTTTTAAAAATCCAAGAGGGGAAAAAAACCCCAAGTTTTTTAAAGCACCTTCTACTTCCCCCTTTCAATTTTACCAACAAGTTTGGGGTTTTGGCCAAAGGCCCCTCCCTTTTTTAGGAAAACCCCCTTTTTGGGGAAAACCTTTTCTATTCCCCTAATTTCTTCCTGTCCTTTCCCCCCTCAAATTCTTCTCCACTACCTCCCCCCAAAAAGGAAAGTTTAATTGGTCCAGTTTTAAGAGGGCCCGGGTTTTTTTAAAAGGGGCATACCCTTTTAGAAATTGGCCCAACCAAAAGGAAAATCCGGGGGGCTTTTTTTCCCAAAGGGGAAATTGGGGAAAAAGGGTTTTTCATTAATAATTAAACCTGGCTTGTTACCCCAAAATGGTTTGGACCTTTTTTTAAAATTTAAATTTAAATTTTAAAATTTTGCCCCCGTTTAAAAAAATTTTTGTAAAAATTGCCTTTTTTTTAAAAAAATTTTAAAAAATTTTAAAAAATTAACTTTTTTTCCCCCCCTGTTAAACGGGGTTTAAGCCCTCTCACCCCCCCTGGAACCTTTAAACCAAAAACCCCCCTTTAAAAATTTCCAGCTTTTTTAACCAAAACCGGGGCGCCAAAAAATTTTTTTAAAGGGGCTGCAAAGGGAAAACCCCCTTGGGCCTTTTAAAAAATTGTCCTTAAAGGGGTGAAAAACCTGCCCAAAAAGAAATTGTGATGGAACCGGATGGTAAATTTCTTAAAATTGCCCCAAAAAAAGAAACCTTTTCCCCCTTGCCCTAACCCCAAAAGGCCCACTTAAAAAACCCAAGTTTAAAATTCCCAAAAAATTTTTTCCTTACCCCAAAGGTTTATTTTAAACCCCCTTTATTAAAATTGGGTTTTAAAAAAAAAACCCAGTGTTGTGTCCTTTTTTTTTGTCTACCAAAAATTTTTGCATTTTTTAATTCCATTGTTTTGTTTTAGAAAAAGTCCCGGCTGAAAAAAAGGAAAAAGGGCCCTTCTTTCCTTTAAAACCCCGGTGAAAAATGTTAAGTGGAAACCCCAAAAACCCTTTTAAAAGGAAATTTTCCTTTTGGTTTCCAATTTTTTTCCCTTTTTTCCTTTTTAAATTTCCTTTTTGGGGCCCCCAATTTTTTCAAGGGGAAAAAAAAGAAATTTTTTTAAAAATATTTCCAAGTTTTTAAAAAAAAAATTTTTTTCTTTTTAAAGGGCGCCCTCGGGTGTTTGGGGTTTTTTTTTTTATAACATTTGCCCATGTAATAACATGTATATCTGCTGATTTTGGCCGCATAACCTGTCGTTCAAAATGATTGGGAATTTCCCCTCTGACTGTGACCCCCTCTGCTACCATGCCCCAAAAAACCAAAAGGCTGGCCAGAGGCAGAAAGGGATTAAGGGGAAGTTTAAAAGGCAGTTATTAATTGTGCCCCTGCTCCTCCAACGGGAGGGGGCGAAAGGGCTCTGGGAAAGGGCCCAAAGGGGGTGGGTTTCCCCCCCTGGCTCCACCTTTAGCCCCTTCTGGGTAGGCCCCTTTTCCAAACCCAAACCTGTCCCTTTAAAACTTCCCCCACCCCCCTAAGGGACTCACACGATCTCCAGTGCTACTCAGGAGGGGCAAGTCCAATTTAGAAAAAAAACCCTTTTGGGCCCGGCCCCGGGAAAAGAGGGTCTCCCACCAGCGGGCAAAAGTCTTCTCCGGGGTTTTTAAGTCAGAGATCCACGCACTTCCATGGGGTCAACCCTGCGGAATTTCTTCAGTCATCCAAACCGAGTATTCAAGAATCAGGGGGTCCTTTAAAAAACCCGGGCTTTTTCCCCAAAGCCTTTGCCCTTGGGGTAAGAATCCACTCCTTTAGGAATAAGGGCTGTAAACCCGTTTTTCTTTTTTAAAGTAATAATTTCTCCCAGCATCCAAGTTACCCCGGAGTCCCAAAACATACCCCAGAGACTGTTTATCATTTATCAAAGCTGCCGCTAATACATCATACTCAAGTCAAGTCATTGGTTTTCGCATCACAGTTATTGTATTCCTGGTTTTCATCCAGAGACAAGGGGCCCCAAAATGTTTATTGCTTTTCAAAAAAATGCAACAAACCCTTGTTTCCGAACCCCTGGCATTTTGGGCGTTCCCAAATGATTGGTGTCGACTAGGGGCAAAAGAAAAATTTTTGGGTACTCCCGGGCCCTGGGGGGAAATTTTGCCACCAATTACCCTCCCTGCCATACACCGTTACCCCTGTCAACAACCATCTTAAAGGGGCCACCCCAGGGTTCCGAGTATGCCAGTGGTGCTTCCTGAACCTCTCTTTTAGCTGTGAGCACCGAAGGCTTCCATGTAACTCATTGCCTCACACACCTTAGTTGGTGTTCCCTGATGAACTCCTCTTTCCTTCCCAGGATATATCTCTCATTGTCTCAGCACTGGTTGCAATGGCTAAAGGAGATTTCTCTTTTAAGCCTGATTTAGATCTGTGAGTCTTGAGGCCCAGTTGGTGAAGGTGACCAATTCTCTTCCAGCAGTGAATAGCAAGGGTTTCCCTGTAACCCCCATTAGTTTGCGTACATGGTGAATGACATCGGCGTTCCCTGCCAAACTTCTCTTTCCTTCCCAGTGGTTTATTTCACTCTTTTAGCACAAGTCACAAAGGATAAAGGAGATTTCATTCTTCATTCTGATTTAGGTTTGTGAGCCATCAATACAACACAAAAGTTGAGAAAGTAAAGTTCTAAGCAACCTAAGTATACACACTGACAAGCAAAAGAGTAACAATGTTTTACATTTTTACTTGCAGACTCCATATCTCACCATCCACTACAGCTTTGAATGTAAGACTGCCATCATTTTATAGACAATCATTTTTGTCATCTCATACATAAATGTGACTTGCAACTATTTAGCATATACTTAATTATGCAGATTCTTGTCAAATAACTGCATTGTTATAATCTTTTTCTTCTTGTATACTACAAATTTTGACCTGTTCTCACATTCCCTAATAGCTCAGTGTGTTCTTGGGTTGATTCTCAAGCGAAAGGTCATTGGTTCAAATCGAGGAGCCATGAAGAAGATTTCCCAAGAAAAGAGAAACAGCATCATTCAGCTCATTGATAGTGGTTTCTCTGCCAAGAAAACTTCAAAATTGCACCATGGAAATGCCAAAACAGTTGGAAGAATAGGAAATGAATTCTGTCCATCCATTCGAAATACAGGAAAAGGACATCCAGGCAAAATATCAGCATCAACAAGTCGGATCATAACAAGGTCTATCAGTTCTGGTGCGTCAAACATGGCAGTGGAGGTGGCTAAAATGCTTCGAAAGAGTGATGTATATGCAAGCACCATGCAAAACACATTACACAAGTCTGCAATGGTGGCCTGAAAAAAGGTGAATAAAGCTTGTCATCAATATCATGTTAAGATGCTTCAGCCTGAGTTTTCAAAAAGTACTAAAAGTGGACAGTAGAAGAATGGAGATGGGTGATTTCCATTGATGAGATGAAAGTCAAAAGACTGGACTCTGATAGTTGCAGTGGGTGTGGAAGAATTAAGGGAAAAGGGGGCTAACGGATCAAGAAATCAAAGGAACTGTCAAGTTCGGTGGAGGAAGCCTGATTATATGGGGTTGTTTTAGAGCTAAAGGTTTTGTTACTTGATCAGGATTGATGTTGATCTCGATGCAGAGCTATATGTGAGTATCCTACATGGGTAATATGGGTATGAAAAGGACAGTGTTCCAGCATGACAATGACCTGAAGCATACATTGAGATTGGGGAAGAAATGGTTCAATGGCAATAACATTGAGTTGCTGGATTGGCCTCCAAAGTCTCCAGACCTCAAGCAAATCAAACAAGTTGTGGGTAGCATTGAAGAAATCTGTATTCATAACCAAGTGAGTCGATCAGCATGTACCAGCATTGGGAATGTGTAGAAGAGACCTGAGATCAGATTTCAGCCGAGACATGATTGAATCTGATCAAGAAAAAGGCCTAGAAGGATTCAGGCAGTGTTGAATGCCAATAGTGGATTTATAAAATACTAACAAAATAATAAAAATGTTAATTTAGATTTTAAGGAGCAAAACAGTAACAATGTAGTTACATAACAAGAATCTGCATAACTTGGCATATACTAGATAGTTGCAAGTCAAATTGCTGTATGAGATAGCCAAGATGATTGTCTATATCATCATTTTAGTCTCATGTTTAAAGCTGCTGTGGATGGTGAGATGTGGAACTTGAAAGTCAAAAGTTCAAAACACTGTTACCTTTTTGTTTGTAATATATATTAACATACCCCATAGCTTTACTATATCTGTACAGGAGAAACACATGAAATAATTGGGTACCCCTCATTTTCATTAACATTGACCCGTTACAAAAATCAATCAGTATTGCCCCCCATCTGCTGTGGCAGATAACCAAGATCCAGTGGCAAACTTGGGGAAGGGTTCCAGTTGCCCACAATCCCACTTGCAGTGCTAGGTTACATGGATGATGTAGCATCCTCCAACTAGACCCTTTTTCAGCTCAAGCAAGCTGCAATTCTTATGACTGCAATGAGTAGTACATCTGCAAAGATGCTACCAGCCCTACAGTATCAGAAGGACCGCTTGTGACATCATTGTCAAATTAAAAGATGAAAAATCCCCTTTAGTAACATATTGTGGTCACAACAGTGTGCAGCAATGTCTATGCAGATTGCAAATGGAGGTGCAGGCTAACTTGTTCTTTTTCTAGGAATGTGAATTTGGAGGATTGGATGCCTCCATCTTAGCTGTGCACTCTTCCTACCTGGCTGCATGAGGTCCTAATAAGCAGCGAGAATGGCACTCTGTTACGGCAGCTTGAGCCCCATGGAGAGGCATTACAGGTAGAGACCGATCTGATGGGGTTACCTTGACATGGGCACACACAATTTGATCAAACTGTGCACTAAAAGCCTTTATTTTGTGCATGTATAAAGCATAGCAATAATGCATTTCAAATGTTCCACAAGTTCAATGTTTGAATGGTTTTAGTGCTGGATGTGTGCCGCTGGATTTTGTGTTTTTGAAAATTTACTTTTTGCAAACACAGTAGTGTGCACCAATATCTATGCAGACTGCAAATGCAGGTGCAGGCTAACCATTTGTTTGACCACATCATTGTCACTTTGACCTTAATATTGAAGTAAAATGTAATATTTCCGCAGGATTATAAACACAATGTAATCACTATTATCTGCTGCTCCTTGTAAAATAATAAGCTATGAGGATACAAGTTTTGATCACTCAATTTATTGACAAATGTGAATATGACATGAATTTCATTATAAAGATCCATTTAAGTCACTAATACAGACTATATTAGTACATAAAGACCAACATGTCCAATAGTTAATAATTATAAAGGTCATCGCTTTACAATACCATGTAAATACTGATTTCACCTCAAATTATAGCATAGAAAGTAAAATGTCACCACTGATGAAAGGTAATAATGCAAATGTTTCAATATGGAGGTCCCCGTTTCTGTGCCAGCTTATTAAATTGCAGAGTATAGAAATATTCATTTATAGTAAAATAAAGTACTTTTCATTTAGGAAAATGTCACTGAATATTGTGTGACAGCATTAAGAGACTGAATTCATAAGCTATGTGATACATTTCAGACTTAGTCCAGTCCATAGTTGTATTGTCCTCCAACTTTATTTAACTTGAATGGTTAAAAATAATTACACTAGTGTAAGCAGAAATGATGTTGGGATGCAAACTGGACAACTACCTAAAGTCCTCTTCTCAAAAGGGCCCCTTGGAGAACTGGTTGCCCTAGATCCACAGGGAAATGACACTTTGAACTGTATGTGTATCCTCTAGCAGTTTGCAAACAGATATATAGAAGGTGGTGTTCTGGTCAGATGAGATCTAAAACTTTTGGGCTTAAATGTGTGAAGGAAAGCCAACACTGTGCATCACCCTGAACACACCATCCCCACCATGAAGCATGGTGGTGGCAGATTCATGCTGTGGTCATGCTGTGGTTCACTAGGGACAGGAAAGCTGGTCAGAGTTGATGGGAAGATGGATGGAACTAAATACAGGGTAAACCCGGTGGAAAACCTGTAAGAGGGTGTGAAAGACTTATGACTTGGGTGTAGGTTTACCTTCCAGCAGGATAACAACCATAAACATGTAGCCAAAGCTACAATTGAATGGTTTAAATCAAATATTCATGTGTTAAAATGGTACAGTGAAAGTCCTGGCTAAATTCCCAGTGAGAATCTGTGGTATGACTTGTAAATTGCTGTTCACAAACGTTCACCAACCAGTCTGACAGTTGGATTTATTCTGCAAAGAAGAATGGACAAAAATTCCAGGGTCTAGAAGTGCAAAGCTGGTAGAGACATTCCCCAACAGACTACAGCTGTCATTGCAGCTAAAGGTGGTCCTACAAAGTATTGATTCACGGGGGCTGAATACATGTATATGTCACACTTGTCAGATTTTTAATTTGAAAACATTTGGAAAATAAAGTATCATTTTCTTTACACTTCACAGATACTTGCTACTTTGTGTTGCTCTATCACATAAAATATCAATAAAATTAATTTATGTTTGTGGCTGTAATGTTTGAAAATATAGGAACAGTCAAGCAGTATGAATACCTTTGCAACCCACTGTAAGTGTCTCCATGGATAGAGACTACAAAGAAGTCTCACCTTCAGCTTCTTCCCTCTGTCTCTTCTTCTTGCTACCTTACAGACTATAAGAGATGGGGCAGATAAAAGGGAATAATAACACATAACTGCAGCATGGTTTTCTTGTTATTCGTGCTATGGAGACGCATATATTTGCATAGAAGCCGTATTTGAAAAATAAATACGTAGAGCATTGTTCTTGAGGACTATTTGCATAATTGCTTTATTTTTTTAAATTTTAAATGTACGGAAGAAATAAGAAAAATATTTAAAAGAACACATAGGGGGACATGTAGAAAAACTAGGTCTGCCTAGGTCTAACACTTTCTTTGTTGTTCATAACAATCAACCAGAGCTCCCCTTGCTTTGTAAGAGCACTATATAAAATTAAAGGGGAGCTCTAATTGTTTGCTATGGGCAACTAAGAAAGTCTTACACAGTTGTCATACATGAGGCCTATAGTCTTAAACAGCACTTATAGTGGTCCAAATAAAAGCCCCTCAGTATTTTGTTTTTTTAACTAATAGTCCAGCTGACAGAGGCAAGCCACACCTCTGTTAATCCAGTGATTTGGGGGTTTGTCTGTTGCCAGATTGATAGTGAGGACATAGTTTGTAGAATGTCCTGTTGTGGAGAGCTCTCCACGACGAGCACTTGTCTTGTAAACTGTGGAAACAAAAAGGTCAAGAATCTAAAATAAGGAATACAGATGGGAAGTGGTGTATAATTGTAAGCAATGTTTTCTAATACTGCCTAAGGCTAAGTTCACACGGCATAATTCCCCCGCAATTACGCCGGGATTTTGGGAGCTCTCGCCGACCCCTATTGACATGTCACTTATCTCCCTGCGCGTCGTATTGTACGAGCGTGGAGAGGAGGCGTAATCCATAGTTCTCTATGAGAACTGTGGATTACCGTAATGACTGGGACGCATTTCGCTTGTATTTGAGCGCAGTACACTGCGAAATACCCGGCGAAATGCGCCCCAATTTAACCCGTGTGAATATAGCCTTACGATCAATGCAAAATATTGGGAGCATGGCAGTGCTTAGATGTAGCCACCAAGGTAAACACAGCTTTTACAATTCTGTATTTCTTTGAAAGGCTGGATTATAGCATAAACCACATGAGGCCAACTCAAAGCCCCAGAGCCAAATCTAGCCCACCACATCTTCATCATCTGCAGCCAGTGCACACTTCTATACCACTCTGCTCAGAATCTCTCAGGTGCTGGCACAGCTGTGATAGCCATATCCAGGCAACCTAGCCATCATCCATGGCAGGAAGCATGGTGCTGAAGAGGAAGAAAGGGGTGGCCACTATATGACCTTAAAGGACAATTTATCTTTTATTGGCAATAATGCTGATGTGGCCGTCATGTAGCCCCACAGGCTAAAATTTTAAAATGCATTTGGTTAGTGTGTAGACAAATTATTCCATGTTTTTTGACTGTATGACACTATTTTCTAGGCACTGTATGTCAGTATTATGTAATTATAAAGAATTGCTCATTTGCACTGTATGACAAAGTTGTGTGGTCATGGCACGGTGGTTTTATTACATAGGTACTGTCTGTACTGTGTAGACACTGCTTGAAATTGTCATATGGCACCTTATAATGGTATTATTGCAAGTGCATTTTCTGCATTAGGTCCCAATCATGTCAGGCTTTGTGGCTTCATCGCTGCTATTTTTCAGGATACCATGAAAAAGGAATATACCACGGCAGTCTCAAGCTCTTTTTTGGACTACATCAGGTCAATTTTACTATTTTATACGTTTTATGGGCTGGACAAAAAAGTGTGATCTACCATGTTATTGTGTCTGGTACATAAATGATATAATAATTGAACAGAGCAAATTTAGTCCAGAAGAGACTATGCTTTCCCAATTGCTTCCTATGGCTCTGCTGCAGAATATGTCAGGGTACCTTTTTCACCGAATCCAGATACTACCGATAGAGACACAAACATGATGTTAAGGGTGCCTTTATGCAACTATGCCTATGGTTTACAGTTTGGTCATTTGTACTTTACCTGGACATTGATAAAATGAGTCCATTTGACCCACTTTTTCTCCAGGAATAAGCCATATCTTTCATATTTCTGTAAAGGAAACAACTCAGGAAACTCATTTGTAAATTGTATTTTTTGATATATAAATGCAAATGTGTGAAAGATATTGGGGCAGATTTATCAATAGTGTCTTACTTTTAGAAAGTGTAAAGTTAAACTAGACAGTCTTATAATGCGCCACATTTATCATAGTGTTCATATATTTGGTGCAGATTAAAACTGTCTAAGTCTAGTCTAAGTTTGTACCACAATTAAGTTGGCTTACTTTTACGCCAGAAACTGCAATAAAATTCTGTCGCCTTTTGGGTCGCATTTAAGCCATGCCCCCTTTCTGTGAAACCACACTCCTTTTACAAAGCCACACCCCTTTGTCGGACGAGGCGCAGAGGCGACTGAAACTGTCTAAAACACATAGTAAATCTGGCAAAAAGCTGTTTTTTGGTGCAAATGGAGCCTGAATTCTGGTGCAACTGCTTTGATAAATCTGCGCCACTGTTTTTATGGCTTAAAGTATACTTATTTTTTTGCCTTATTAAACCTAGATATGCATTTTTACATATTTCAGTTAGCAAAATATTTAGAAATGTTATTCATGTTTGAACAAAGTTTGAAAATGTATTCATATTTGAACAAAAAGTGTAAATGATTGCATAATAGGTACAATTACATGTCAAGTATAGAAATGTAAGCATCAAACACTAAATCTAGCCAACCTATGTACTGTATTTCTGCCATTCCCCTTTCCTCTCAGTTTTTGATCAGGTGTTTATGGGATCTATACCTCGGATACAGTTTTGGACATCCAAAAGCTTTACAATTCCTGTCACTTTTTTGTAGCAACAGGAAAGTGGAAGTAATTCATACTTAATTATTTTAGAATATCAAACCATTACCTCTTTTTCATGCTGGATACAGATAGTCTTTACAAAAACAGCTGACAAGATTACGTACCTATGTCCTACATTTTATGGGCAAATCATTTTCATCATCAGAACTAAACCCTGGTAGGATGGATTCTTACTTTTTGTAATTACAATGATTTAATGTATTTTATATAGTGGTAGATGTTCCAAAGTAGAGAACTGGGAATAAGCTGTCTGCTGTGTCTGAACGGCAGAAGAGTAGGATTTCCCAGACCATGTGTGGAGTATTGAAATTACACGATCTGGGCAATTTTGAAAAATATAGTATATTAGTTAATGCATTTATTTTACACTTCAAAAGCGAACTTCTTATAACAATGCCTTTATGGCTATACTTCTCTACTACAACTACTTTTTTTTCCTAACAAACCAGTTTACCTTGCTTAAGTAGAGACTTTTATTTTACAACCCATTCAATTTTGCAAACATTTTTTTGCAGTGAGGGTGCAAAGCTTTCAATGATCACAGTTATAGCTTAAATAATAAGTAGTATGTGGACTACATAACTGTTAAATCAAAACCAAGCTTCAACCCCCTCCTGACAGCTAGTCATCATTTTTTATTATTATTACTTAATTTTCCTCCTCTGCGCCTTCCAAGAGTCATAACTTTTTTATTTTTCCATCTACATAGAGATATGGGGCTACATTTTTGCAGGAGAAGATGTACTTTTTAATGGTAACACTGACCATAGAATTTACTTGGAAAATGAAGAAAAAATCTAAAGTGTGATGAAATGTGAAACAAAACATACTTAAGCCGGGTGTTTTGTGTTAATGTTGTTCCCTCTTTCGTATAAATGATGTGCTATCTGTATTCTGCAGGTCTATACAATCCCAGTGATACCAAATATGTTATAATAGGGTTTTGTTATGTTTTAGTATTTAACCTCTTATGGCGCACGCCTGAAAAGTAGTTAATGCCAGAACATTTTTTTTAGTTTTTGCCTACTTGCACTTTTTTATTTTTTCAATGACACAGTTGTATGAGGCCTTGTTTTATTCAAGACAAGTTGTACTTTATTGGGGAAGAGTTTAAGTTCACTTATAAATTATTGCATTTTTTAAAAAAAATTGTAACTTTTTTTTGCTTTATTACACCATTCACATTTCACACTTAATAACTTGTTAGATTAATTCTACAGGTTACTACGGTTGTGTGGATACCTAATATGTGTAGGTTTTTTGTGTGCATAATGTATACACAATCATTTTTTATGAAATATTTATTTATTATTTTATTTTTTAATGTTTTTTAATTTTTTTTTTTAAATCCCATGAAGGGAGAACTGTGTTACTTTTTTTTAACACTTAGTAATTTATTAGCATATTCATATATGCTAATACATTATAATCTGTGTCAGTCTGACACAGGCAGTGATCAGGCAGCATACAGTCTGTCCTGATCACTTTCTTGTTGCACAGACAGCTCTGGGGCTACTTTAGGTCTCCAGAGCTGACGGTGAAGCCGTTCCCCAGGCTCTGTCGGGTCACTGGGCGTTCTGTTCACCCGACAGAGCCGGGAAACCATTTGATTGCGCTGCGTTGATTATCCGCGGCAATTAAAGGGTTAAAGCAACGGGAAGCGAAGGTTTCCGCCGCTACCCGGTGCTTGCAGGACCTGCGCTGGGATCAGGGCTGTGTAGTACAGCCCCGATCATAGCGCTGCTGCGGCGCCGCGCACCGCAAACTCTGATGTCTCCGTCGACACCAAAAGATGTCGCTGCAGACGAACAACCTGCACCAGCCAACGTCAAAAGATGATGGGCAGTCGTTAAGGAGTTAAAAAAAAATACACTCTATTTCTTAAATTCTCGCTGCAGCACCTTTTTTTGTGACCAGTTACTTTTTTTGGACCTGAATGCAGGCTCTTTTTTTGTGGACTAAGGTGTAGTTTTAATTGGTACTATTTTTGGATAAATATGACTTTTTGATCACTTTTTATTCCGATTTCTTTGGGACATGAAGTGACCAAAAAAACTATTCTGCCATTTGGAATTATTTTTCTTCTACAGTTTTCAGTGTACGTGATAAATGAAGTTAGATTTTAATAGATCGAACTTTTATGGATGTGATGATACCAATTATGTGTAACTTTAAATTTTTTTTATTATTTGTAAAATGGCAAAAAAAAAATACACTTGCACATTTAGTCCACCTAGGATCTTTTACCCGTAGGGGGCTTAATCGCTTGTACACCCATAATATAAATAATGCAAAAGGGTGTACCAATATGGCGGTTCTATTACTTCCTGGTGGTTCTATTACCTTTATTACTTCATTAGACGCTGCTGCCTCGATTGCCGTGGTTAAACAGCAGGGGTTAAAGCTGGCTCTAATCTCAGCTGGCACCCACTACCTATGCAGTGGGTTTAGTGAGTAGACGTGCTCCATAGCTCATTACTGTTTTGTTGAAAAAAAACACTGTCTCACTGACAGAGCTTGAAGTGATGCTGCTGACCGGGCGCAAGCTTGTAGGAAGTACACCGTGGCAATGAGGTGTATTGAAGTATTCTTTATTTCTTTAAAATGTTACACATTTCACAGGCATACAGAACCTGCTTCTTCAGACCTGCAAGCTTCCTCCTGACAGAACTGGTACAACTGAGCCATGTTTGTAGGTCGCCTTGCTCGCACCTGCCTTTTCAGCTTTGCCCATAAATTTCCAATAGGATTGAGATCATGGCTTTGTGATGGCCACTCCAAAACATTGACTTGGTTATCCTAAAGCCACTTTATAACCAGTTTGGCAGTGTGGTTCGGGTCATTGTCCATTTGGAAGACCCATTTCCGTTCAAGGTTTAACTTCCTTGCTGATGTCTTGAGATGTTGCTTTAGTATTGCCACATAATCTTCTTTTCATATGTGCCATCTATTTTGTGAAGTGCACCAGTCTTTCCTGCTGCAAAACAACCCCACAACATGATGCTGCCACCCCCGTGTTTCACAGTTGGGATGGTGTTCTTAGGCCTACAAGCTTCTCCCCTTTTCCTCCAAACGTAACAATGGTGATTATGGCCAAACAGTTAAATTTTAATTTTATCAGACCACAGGACATGTCTCCAAAAATGTAGGTCTTTGTTCCTGTGTGCATTTACAAACATTAATCTGACTTTTACAGGTTTATTTTGGAGTAATGGCTTCTTCCTGGCACAGTGGCCTTTCAGCCCATGTTGATACAGTACTTGATTCACTGTGGATAATGACACAATCTTACCAGCTTCTGCCAGCATCTTCACAAGGTCTTTTGTTTTTGTTCTTGGGTTGATATGCACATGTCAGACCAAAGTAAATTAATCTTTGAGACACAGAACCTGTCTCCTTCCTGAGCGGTATGATGGCTAGACATTCCCATCTTGTTTGTACTTGGGTATAATTGTTTGTACAGATGAACAAGGCACCTTCAGGTATCCGGAAATTGCACCTAAGGATGATCCAGACTTATGCAAATCCATAATTCTTTTCTTGTTATTTTGTGTTTTTGGTGTGTGTTAAAAAAATCCACAGGTGTGTCTCTAATTAACTCTAATGTTGCCAATAAATCTATCAGAAGCTTCCAAAGATATGACATCATCATATGGGCTGTCCCAATTTTTTTTAAAGGCATCGTAATCCTAGTGTATGTAAACTTTTGACTGTGCAGAAAATAATAAAAATGACTTACAAAATTCTCTCTCATTATTCTGGCATTCGGCAAATATAAATAATTTTGGTTCCTAATTGACCTAAAACGGGAAAGGTTTATTCTGATTTCATCCCAGATAGTGAGAAAAACATGCATATGTATCTTTTTATATAGTGTATGTAAACTACTGTTTTCAAATGTGTGTGTAAATGATACTTAAATCACCCCTCTTTAAAAGCTGAAAAACCCCAAGTTTGATTACGTGTAATTGTAATTCAACTCACCTCTTTCTTTGATCAAATTGGTTTCCCTTCTCAGCACCCACTCATGCTGATCTATGTCCTTTTTATACAGAAGTATTGGTGTGTGTGCCCAACAATGTACACAATACATTGTGTGGCCTCTCCTATAATATATAGAGGCAAAACTACAGAATGGTCCTGTCTTGAGCATGTATGCCTGTTTAATGCAACCTTTAATTTTATTTGCCTTGGTAGGAGCTCCCTGGCATTTGTTATTACATTTCAGTCTACTGTACATCAATATGCGCAAGTCTTTTTCAGCTGTAGTTTTATCCAGTAAGATGTTATATATTACATTATAGCAGGGGTCCTCAAACTTTTTAAACCGGGGGCCATTTCACTGTCTCTCAGACCATTGGAGGGCCGGAATATAGTTTTTAAAAAAAGTTTTACTTTGTGGGTCGATACAATTACAGCGATACCCAATTTACATAGTTTATGTTGAAGTGCTTTTTTTAAAAAAAAGGAAAGTGTTTTTATTGTGTAAAACAATATTTACGCATCGCCAACTTCTGATAGCCATAACTTTTTTATTTTTCTGTATACAGAGCTGTGTAGTGACTTTTTTTTGCAGGATGAACTGACATTTTACTTGGTGTCACATTGGCATTTATATGGCTTTTTGATCGCTTTTTATTCCATTATTATTTTTTACGTGCTGAGGGGTGAACAAAAAACGCAATTCTGTGATTTTTTTTTTTACGCCGTTCACCGTGAAGGTTAAAGAACATGACAGATTTACAGGGCAGGTTGTTACATATGTGGCAATACCACATATGCGTACTTTATTTTTGGATCTTTTTCGGGCGATGGGTGTTTGTAAACGGGAAAAGGGCAATGTATGTGTTTTTATTTTATGTGCTTCACTTTTTTTTTTTTTTACTTTTTTTTACTTTTCCATATAGTGGATTTGCATAGTTATATGCAGCATTGCTGGTCACTCACATGACAACATTTGTAGAATTCCCAATGCTGACCCCATTTGTTATAGATTCCAGCTCTCCCAGATGACAAGTGTGCTTAGCAATAAACAGGGATGGGTGCCAGGAATAGATCACCGGCAAACTAGAGAAACTTGTCATCTGGGAAAACTGTGTGGAATCTATAACAAATGTGTCCGACATTGGGAGCTCTACTAAGGTCTTCACCCAGCTTTCCTAGGCTCTGAAAAGCTAAGCAAGAAACAGGGACAGTGAAATCACATAATAATCCATAATAATTATATGGCTACAAAAAAAGTGGTCCCCTCTGTACGCCCTGGTTGTCTCCTATCTCACGTCTGTCCTGACTCGGTGGGGAAACCGGGGGGAACTCCTGCCCTGGCACTCCTGGGGAGGGGGGCTCCTGCCCTGGCACTCCTGAGGAGAGGGGCTCCTGCCCTGGCACTCCTGAGGAGAGGGGCTCCTGCCCTGGCACTCCTGAGGAGAGGGGCTCCTGCCCTGGCACTCCTGAGGAGCGGGGCTTCTGCCCTGGCACTCCGAAGGAGAGGGGCTCCTGCCCTGGCACTCCTGGGGGTGGGGGCTCCTGCCCTGGGACTCCTGGGACTGGGGGCTCCTGCCCTGGCACTCCTGGGACTGGGGGCTCCTGCCCTGGCACTCCTGGGGCTGGGGGGGCTCCTGCCCTGGCACTCCTGGGGCTGGGGGGCTTCTGCCATGGCACTCCTGGGACTGGGGGGCTTCTGCCCTGGCACTCCTGGGGCGGGGGGGCTCCTGCCCTGGCACTCCTGGGGCGGGGGGGCTCCGCCCTGGCACTACTGGGGGTGGGGGGCTTCTGCCCTGGCACTCCTGGGCCCGGGGGCTTCTGCCCTGACACTCCTGGGGCTGGGGGGCTCCTGCCTTGACACTCCTAGGGCTGGGGGGGGGGCTTCTGCCCTGACACTCCTGGAGCGGGAATGCTGAGGACTGACGTCGCATCCTGTGTCAGACCTCAGGAAGTCAGCCTCAGCGACGCGAGTGCGGACTGTGTGTGGGAGGGGGAGAGGGGTAGGCGGGCACTCTGCAGAGGATGGGAGGTGCCTGAGTGACGGAGGGCAGACACTCCAACCACTCACTCACTCACAGGTACCTCCCATATATTGTAAGTGTCCACCCTCCATCACTCTGGCACCTCCCGTCCTCTTTAGAGTGCCCGCCCCCACCCCATTCCACCTAAGCTGGCCCCTGCCGTTGCGCTGCTCTCGATGGCCCTCACGTCACCCATCACCGCCCACGGCACCTCCCGCTGCCGCCACCCCCGATACCTTACTGCACAGCACACCTACATCGGCGGTGGATGGCGGCAGCCGGCCGAGTAAAAGTCCTCGGCGGACCGAATGCGGCCCGCGGGCCGTAGTTTTAGGACCCCTGCATTATAGCCATTATAGCACTTCTATGCTCATTTAGACGAATTTTGATTTTTCTGCTGGTTTATTAATAATTGGAACATCTTACAAAGTGATGAATGTTTTGGCAGGTTGTTTGCTCAACCTCCGAGATTTATTTATAAAAAAGGCCGCTCGTTAGGAGATACCCTAATGTCATCTGATTTAAAAGAAAACAAACTAGAGAAACAACACTTCTTTCTAACACAAAG
The DNA here is from genome assembly GCA_025379985.1 of Phyllomedusa bahiana. Lineage (NCBI taxonomy): Eukaryota > Metazoa > Chordata > Amphibia > Anura > Hylidae > Phyllomedusa > Phyllomedusa bahiana. Next base: position 40,608 of record JAODAL010022196.1, on the reverse strand, counting down.
AAAAGGGACCTTTCCTTGCCTCAATTGTACAAACTGCACATTGATAATCAAGGGTTCTGAAATTTGACACCCAAGTAAGGTTTACAAAATTCCGATAAAAAGTTATTTTACATGTGAGTCCAAAGCAGTCATATATATGCTAAAGTGTCCATGTGGACAGATATATGTTGGACAAACCAGCAAAAAATCAAAATTCGTCTAAAAAGAGCATAGAAGTGCTATTAAAGGGAAATTACAAACAAAAGAAAGAACTGAATAGAAGATAGTGTAAAAAACAGATAAGAATTTTGGTGAAAGTTCGGTAGCTAAACATTTTTTTGAACAGAGAAAACAATGTGTCAGAATTAAGGTGGTGTATACTGGATGGTGTTAAAGGTAGCAATGCAGAACAGAATAAAATACAATTGTTTAAGAAAAGAAACATAAATTGGATAGTATCGTTAGATTCTAAGAGCCCTAATGGTCTCAATGAAGAACTGAGTTTTAAAATGTTTTTAAAAAAGTTTAGGAAGGAAAGGGTTAAGGAGGAAAAAGGAAAAAAAAAAAAGGTATTTAAAGGAAGGATACTACGAACACGCATGCTTGAGAAAGAGGGTTTTATCCCTTGAAAAAGTTGCATCATTGCGGCGTTCACCCGGCCGGTTTGTCCATGCTACTCCTGTCCCCACAAAATGCAGTGAAGCGGCTACTAAGGTATTTACCTGTTATGCAACCTACGTCTACTAGTCTTTTAACTGATATAGATGCGATGCTTTTATTGATTGTATGAAAGTATGTCGTTTTTGGAATAAAGAAGAATAATTTTCCTAATATACGGGTCCACCTTTGTCCCCTGCATTATAGCATCATTTATTTCCTCAGCCCAAGTGCATGACCTTACATTTATCTGCATTAAACTTCCTCAATCCCTCTGCATTATTATATTGTTCCACTCTGTCATTTACCTTATACAGCTTTGTATTATCTGCAAATATTACAGTTCTCCTCTCTAAACCATCTAGGTCCTTGATAAATATATATAAAAAAGAGAAACCAGCACTGAGCCCTGTGGTACCTCACTAGCAAATGTGATCCAATCAGAGTACGTTTCATTCATACCCACCCACACATCTAACAGTTCCATCAATAAAACTGGATGGGTTATACTGACTTATAAGGAAGGATACAATAGGCATGCTTTCATACAAAACTTTAGGGAAAGATTCACCAATCACGTGTTTTTCACGGTCCCATCTTGCCCCTTCCATGTAGAGACCATTAATATATATGCCCTCAGACTGCAAAAGGAAAAGAGGGGTTATTGATCAGTGTAGTCATCTACCAAAATTTTAAATGAAATCTTCATAATTTTTTTTCTGGTAACTAAATGTATTTTGTCAGCAATTAACCCCTTAACAACCAGGCTTATTTTGGTTGTAAAAACTCAATTATTTTTTTTTTATTCCTGCAAGAATATTCCTCAAAGATAAAGTATATATGTTTATGGCATAAGAGGTTAAACAGCATACACAATTGCACATCTTTTTTTGTGGTCTTTTAGTTACAATTGCCCAATTTGTGATATGCTAAACTATAATTCATAAGTTCTAAACAAAAAGCTTGGAAAATCGTTACCGGAGATACATCAATATCATCCACATGATTATGATCCGTTATCTGGATTTGAAGTCCAAGCAAATCTATAGGGGTCTTATATTTTCTGGCATAGTTTTGCAGTGCTCCTGTTAGAAAAGATTGGGTGAAGAAAAACCCAGAGATCCAGAAAACTTTTGGTATTCCTTTTTCAATCCATTCCTAAAACAACAAACAAAATGGATGGGTGAACATGTTATATTTAGCAATGGTAAGTCCTTTAAATCAGTCTTTGTGTTGGAATCATTAAATTACAGTACGAAGATAATATGAGCCGAAAAATAGAATCTTAAAGGGAGACATGTATGAAGGATAATGGAGGTCGGTTGACCCAATGAGAGGCCTGAATTTGGCTCTATTGAGAGGTAAAGATATCGTAGGACCACCTGACCTGAGATCACGTTGTAAGTTCATGGGTGGCTTCAACATTTTTTGATCAAAAACATGTGAACCAAGAATCTCAAAGTTTTTTTCATGTATGTATGAAGGAAAGTTGAGTCTCATTTTCAGTGTATAATGCGCATGATGTATGAAAGTATTTTTTGTGCGTTCATAAATGGTGTGTAAAGTTCAACGCGCCTCGCCTGTGTGTTAGGCGCATTACGGAATTTAGGCGCATAAGTAATGCGCCTAACATGTATTAAGGTTATAGACAGGCTGGAAATAAGAGAAGTCATTAGAATAGCATGTCAGTGAATAGAAACTATGGTACTGAGCCTGCTTGGAGGACTACAGCTCCCAGCAATACCTGTGGTGTGCTGGATCTTGCTGTATGCAGAATAAAGAGTGAGAGCAGCAAAAATACATTTCAAATGTAATGTAGTAAAAATTTTAAATATAAAAATCTGAACAACATAAATTGATTTTTGTTATGTAAAATTTGTTTTAGATTTTATTAGTTTTAAATACATTATATAGGAGATATTTTTTATATTTTTAAAGGATATTAATATGTTTGAAATATTAATTTTATAATGATAAATTTTTCATTAAATTTAAAAAATTTTAAATTTTAATACAGTTTGATAATTATAATAAATTACTTTTTATTATGTACTGGTGTAAGTTGAGAGATATTGGACATTTTGTCCCTTACAGCAAATCTATCTCCACTTTGACTCCTCAGGCTCAGGCAGACCACAATGAAATAGGTCTGCCTGTTTGAGCAGTAATGTGCTCAGTTTGCCGAACCACATTCATATATGTGCCTAATATTACATATGTGTTGTGCGACACGCCTCCATAACGCCTCCATAATGCCCCCAGAACACCCCTTCATGTCAGGCGCATTCTAAAGTGTTGAGTCTTACGAACAATGTACCTAACACATTCATTAGGTGGATTAGACATTGCAGCCGGCTCAGTCAGGTGCATCGTACGCCAGAAAAAGAGTGAAAAACCCTTTAATACATGTCACCATTAGTGTCATGTGAACAATTGTAATGAAAATATGTTCTGATAGTAGCTATGGAAAAATCTTTACACTTAGGCTACATTCACATAGTGGGTTTTGCCCCATTCAGATCCAGACAGATTTGCCCCATTTACGCTCATTTGTGTCCTGTCCACTGATATGAGATCTGTGCAGAAAGCACACCGAATAAATTACATGACACTTAGGGGGACATGTATGAAAACTGTCTAGGGCTAAGACTTTCTTTGTTGCCCATAGCAACCAATCAGAGCTCCCCTTTCATTTTTTTCAGAGCACTATATGAAATGAAAGGGGAGCTCGATTGGTTTTAGGGAACAAAGAAGTCTTACACTTAAACAGTTTTCATACATGAGGCCCTTAATATGCAAGCATTTGTTCAGAATAAGTTATCTTTCAATCCACAATGAAAATATCTTCACCCTATGAACAAGGTTGAGGATTCCTAAAAAATATGCAATGTATTTCAGCACAAAAGAAGTATATCTAGTTTTGCAAATATATGAAATTACAAACTCACTTTTATGCAAATTTTTCCTTACCTAAAATATCAACCTAATTTAGAATTAGGTATACATATTTTTTATTCCTATATATGCAGTTATCGATTATGAGTGGTGTGAACAGTCACTCTGGAACTGCAGACTGAGGCTCCTATGTTTCTCATGGCCCCACAAAGTGCACAGATTTAATGCTGGATATTTTTAGCAAATTTCTGCAAAAACCATGATAAAACTGTCTTGTGCAATGATCCCTGACCCAAAAAAACTGACTGCAGTTTTTGGTTTCGTCTGCGATATCAGAAATGCTATTCTGCCCCTATTGGATTGAGTCTGCATTTTGCTTTCTCTTTGTCCAACCTTGCTTACTGTTTGTTGGTTATTTTGTTAACGGCTTTTCTTTGTACATTTGTATGTACTGCAGAGGAAAATGACTTTAAAGTATGTGGTCTGATTTTTTTTTTTTAATTTAGAGACTGAACACATTGTCTTACTCCTCTTATGTTGCCTCGGACCTAGGTTCTGCTCATATCCTTGTTACTGTGCTTTTTGCTTCTATGATAACTTGTGATGTGTGAATATTTGATGCACAGCTGTGCCTGCTCTATATTATTATTACGTTTTCTATCTTTTTTTACTGTATGCTTTGTATCTATTTAATTTCAAATAAAGTCTTTTGAATTGGATAAAAAATATTAATTGCTGGCACTAATGTATTCAGAAGGACCTACACTGATAAACTTACATTCCCATATTTGTGTTAGCCCTCTTACTGTTGAAGGATCTACATATATAAAGTCCTGTTACCATACCTGTGTGGGTCTTGAAGCTGGAGGTGAGGACAGCAAAGCTTTACAGAGAAAGAGTGTGAGCTGCTGTGTAAGTGTATGGGATGGGGTCTAGAGCCTGCATATAGGGCCTCCAGTGTGAGGGTTAGGCTCTGTGTTTGTACAGAAGAGCCTGGTCTGGGGACTGTAAGGGGCCGTTCACATGGCACAGTGCAAATACCGGTCGTAAATCTCGACCGGTATTTGCGCTGTTTTGTGGTCGTGCACACGGCCGCCGCGGGACAGCTTTTCTCCGCGATTAGTGGAGAAAAGCCCTCCCCCTACGCATAGACATGTTGATATTCCACCCGAAAATCGGGCGGAAGAATGAACATGTTCTGTGTTTTTCGGACCGCCGGTGGTCTAAGAAACTGTCCTGCAGTGGGGACCGCTGCGTGGGTTTTCCATTAAGGTCAATGATAAAAGTTGTCACCTGGTTTACAGATAGTTTTCAAAATCGAAAACCGTCTGTGTAACTGGGTGAAAACCCATGCCGTGGGGACAAGCCTTAATAGTTTATACAGCCTTAAGGTCACTTTTAGGGGGGATTTAATCTGGCATCTGTTCTTTCCTAGGTCTGTATGTGTTCTGAGGTTTGTTCTGAAATCTGAATGTATGGGTTTGGGATCTGAAATTATTTAGAGGTCTGGTCTGTGGTCAGAATTAATGTAGGTGTCTGAAGTTTGAATTTATTTAGGGTCTAAATTAACATAAGAGGCTTTGGTCTAAATTTATTTAGTTGTTTCTTATGAGGTCTAAATTCATTTTTAATCTAATCTAGGTTCTTCAGTTATTTGTGTTTCTATAGTGGTAGTTAATGAAGAAGTAAGGGTCCAAAGATATCTCAGTGGTAAACTTTGTAGGTGTTACGAGAAGTCATCGTGGTGGTCTGGGTCAGATGAAAAAAAATGGAAGTCACTGGATTTATAGAGGACCTGTCAATTCTCACATTGTTTGTTATGATAGCTACTTGTATTTCATAAAAAGTCTTTGTGTAGCAAAAGCCTAATTGACAAATGGACATTACCATTCCACTTATATGTTCCTACACAATCTGATCCTATCAGCAAAGATAAGGTACTGTCAGTGAATAGAAACACAGCCCCCAAGTGGTTGTTTCTGTTGACTGTATTACCAGGTAACATCAGGGAATTTAAAGAGGTATTCTAGGCCCTAACATTGCTCGTTTGTCTGTCGTGGCATGAGTAGAAAGGGAAGGGAAACCTCATACTTACCTCCCAGATGCTCCCATTCATTCCTGGCTGCCGATTGTCTGTCGGGGTATAAGTAGAAATAGAAGGGAAACCTCATACTTACCTCCTGGATGCTCCCATTCACTCCTGGCTGCCGTTTGTCTGTCGGGGTATAAGTAGAAATAGAAGGGAAACCTCATAGAAGAGAAACCACATACTTACCTCCCGGAAGCTCCTGTGCACTCCTGGCTGCTGGTCCGGAAGTAAGCAGTAAATGTCCATGGTTCACATGAGAGGTGCAGCCAATCACTGGCCACAGCGTCACGTACACGTGACCTCTGTGGCCTGTAATTGGCTGCGTCTGTCAGGTGAATGAAGACCTTTCCCTTCTTCAGTGTTGGTGAACCGACCAGCAGCCGGGAGTGTACAGGAGTGTCCGGGAAGTAAGTATGAGGTTTCGCTTCTATTTCTACTCATGCCCCGACAGACAAATGAGCGATGTTGGGGCCCAGAACCCCACTTTAACCTCAGCTTGCTCCCATCCATGGAACAGTTCTATCACTTAGAAGAATATAATTATTATTTATTATTACTATTCCAGCAAATCCTCACAGACCTCATATTATGGGTGAACTGCTACGGAAAGAACAGAGATGTGAACAGAACCTTTAACCCCTTAAGGACTCGGCGTTTTTTGTTGTTGACACATTAGTTTTTCCCTCCTCGCCTTCCCAGAGCCATAACTTTTTTATTTTTCCACCTACATAGACATATGAGGGCGTTTATTTTGCGGGACAAGATGTAATTTCTAATGGTGTTATTCAATGTACTATAAAATATGCTGGGAAACCGCAAAAAAATTCCAAGTGGGATAAACTGTAAAAAAAAAAACGCAATGTGTGCGGGTGTTTTGCTTTTATGGCGTTCAAGTTTCGGTCAAAACAATGTGTTATCTGGATTCTCCAGGTTGATACGCATCCGGAACTACGAAACATGTAGGGTTTCCGTTATGTTTTGGTACAAAAATTCCAAACTTTTTCTATTTTTTAAATTTGCGCCGCGGTGCCAGTTTGTGCGACCAATAACTTTTTTGCACTAACACATACGGACGTCAGTGAGGGTGCATTTTTTTGCGGGCTGAAGTGTTCTTTTTATCGCTAGTAGTTTAGAATGAATGCGACTTTTTTGATCAATTTTATTCCATTTTTGAAGTGACGTAAAATGACCAAAAAAACGCAATTTTGGCTTTTGGAATTTTTTCTTCTAGGTGTTCAGCTTTACGGATAAATGATGTTATATTTTTATAGATGGGGATTTTTTCGGATGCGGCGATACCACATATGTGAAACTTTTTAATTACTTTATTTTTTTTAATTTATAAAATGGGGAAAGGGGGGGTGATTTGAACTTTTAATACTTTTTTTGTACTTTAAAACTTTATTATTATTATTTTTTTACTTTAACATTGAGTCCACCTAGGGTGCTTGACCACTAGGTGGCGCGAGTGTCAATACTGTGTAATTCATTGCATAGACATTGCATTAGACTGTACCAAGATGGCGGTTTCCCCACTTCCTGTCTGTGGACGGGACTCACCGCTGCCATGTCTGGGTGTCGGATCGAGGCGCGGCACCGATTTTCATTCATTAAGACACCGCATCCATCTTTGCCGCGGCATCTGAATGGTTAAACAGCGCGAGCGGGTGACGCTGCCTGTTCGCGCTGTAATGGCCGGGTGTTAGCGGCGTACTCATACGTCCAGGGTCGTTAAGGGGTTAAGGCAGGGGTTTCAAACTGCGGCCCTTCAGCTGTTGGGAAACTACAACTCCCATCATAAATTTAATATAATCTATAACATGGGCATAAAGGGAGTTGTAGTTTCCCACAGCGGGGGGCCCCGCAGTTTAAACCCCCCTTTTTTAAAAGGGGGTTTTTCTCCAGTTTTAAAAAAATCTATTCATACACTCCATTAGGGAATTCTTAGGTAATAAAGAATGCCCCAATTTCGGGGCCCCCTCACCCTTTTTGATAAGGGGTTACAAAGAGAGGCTCCTGCTCTAGGGGAAACCCCTGCCCCCAGCCGTATCACTAGACAACCATAAAATTTAAAACGCTGTTTTAAATTTTATTTATTTTCCCCGTGGGGTTTTTGGGCTGCAGGCAAATTTAACATTCACTGCATGGTTTTCCCACTGATTGCTAAAGGTTCTAGCATGAGGATATTTGTCATCAATTTATTAACAAGGAACTATCAATTGTCCAGAGCAGAGAACCCCTTAATGTTATAATCTCCTACAGATTTATCCTATTAATAATACCTGTAAAAACATCACATTGTTGTACATCTCGGTTATGTTTGTGGCTAGGGAAATTCCCTAAAAAGGGGTATTGTTTTTTTCCATTTAATATGTAAATTAAATTTTTCAAACAATTTTGGTAAATTTAAAAATAGAAATTTTGAAAGCAATCCCAAAAAGGTGCAAGTCAAAAGTCAAAAAAATTGGGTTTGCAGTTTTTTTTTTAAAAAAAAAAGGGTCTGTAAAAGTTTCTGCTATTAGGTACCCCCCTTTTTATCTAAGGGTTCAAGCCCATTTCCCTTTGGGGGAAAAACGGGGTTTAAAAATTTGGGGTTGAATTTACCCAAACCCTTTGTTTTTTCCCTCTACGTTCCCCAATTGTTATACATTTTGTTGCTCAGATTTTTCCCCCCGGGGTTTTGGGGTTTGGGAAATTCTCCCTAACCCAAAATTTTTGACTTTGATCTAAATCCAAAGCACAACACTAAATTTTAGGACCCTTTTCCCAAATTTCGGGGAAGGGAAAGGGAGAAAAAGTTTCTTTTCGCTTTTTCCATCCCAAGCAGTCCCTCCCACCCCAAATTTTTTAAGCTGAAATTTAAAAGGATTTTTTTAAAATTTGCCTGTTACACGGGCCCCCTTTGGTGTTTTCACAGCCATCTTCGGGCCCTATTTCCCCTACTTCCGGGTCCCTTTTTTGGGGGTTTTTCTAAAAGCAGTGTTTGACATTTCAGTTCGCTTTTTGAAGCTGGGGCCTTTAGGGACATTGGTAAGGGAAAAGGGTTTTTAAAATTTAGCAGATACGGGGCTAAAAAAGCTCTAAAGTGTTAACGTTTTTTTTCAGTAAGAATCATAAACAAGCTCCTGTGCTGATGATAAGACACAGCAGGGAGTGATATAGCTGTCTTCACCACCCTGGTCATTGCTTGTAGAGCACAGAAAGGTGAAAATACCCCTTAACGTGCTGCTTTTCCCTGCAGGTTGTGCATTGTCTTTATGTAGGAAAAAAGCTTCAAACAGCTGAAGTGTTAACTAGCTCTGTGACCCCTCTATTATCCATATACTGTAGGTTTAAGCAATCATACCACCACTGATTAACAACTTATCTATATGGAAACACTTTTATACTACTAGGAAAACCCTTTAAAGTCATTTTATTCATTTGTTTATTTAATATTTAAAAATAAGTGTCTTACATTATGTTCCAGAACAGAAGCATAAATTACATATATAAGCAGTGAGAGCAAAAAATTTAAACCCATTTTTTGGTAGCTCGGGCCCCTAACAACATTCGGGTAAGAAATTACACATTTGAAGAAGGATTTGGATGACTCACACCGCAGTAAACTTGTAATTTACTGCTGCTCCTGAGAAGATTGTAGCTCTCTGTCACTCACTATCCCTTTGGGCGGGTTTTCCAAGAAAGGTTTTATGGTAAAACAAAAATTAAATATTGCCCACCATTTTTAGATACCAAAACCAAATAATGTCTCACTACTGTAAAGCTAACGGCAAACATTAGCCACCCAAGGAATAGCATGAGGCATAAATCTGCCAAAATGAGGGTGTGTTAAGCTGCTGCTACAAGGATTCTTAATTCCCAGGGAAGGTTTAATACACCAAAGGTTATGAATTTGCCTGAATTTTCATAAAAAGAAGATTTTCTACAGTGTTCTATCACAAAGTGTTCTGTTTATGCAAATGTAAGTACTATTGCAGCAGACGAAAATTATCTGAAGGTGTTTATTTTCTCTGCAGAATAGACATGGATGACAATGAAGATTAGGTTCTGTTCTTTACTGTTAGGCCTCGTTCACACGGCTTATTTTGCCGCGGATTGGCGCCGTACTGCGCGCCGGATTTGCGCTGCAGTATGGCGCCAATCCGTCGGATCTTTACGGTAATCAACTGCTCTCATAAGAGAACAGTGATCCGTCGCTCCTCCCCAACTTGGGCGAATCCTCGGGCGGGAGAAAGTGATATGCACATTATCCAGGCGCAATACGCGCCGTGGATAATGCAAGTCTAGGGGGCCGGGGAGCGGCGCCCCCGCCGCGCCCCCAAGCCCCCCCATCCCGCCCCTTATTCACTGCGGATTTGTGAGCCGGATTGCCTCAAAAATCCGTCGGGAATAAGCCGTGAACACGGCCTTAATGTCTCACCTTGAAAAAGTTCAGTCTTTGCAAAAGATCCGTTATATAACCTCCTAAAGGTTTCAGTGATGGGTATGATCTTGCTGACCACACAGAAGGAACCTAAAAGTACAAGAGGGATTACTCAGAATGACTTCATACTGATTTGTTACAAACATGAGGAGCATCGGATGTTAAATTTTACAATCAATTTTATTTTTACTTTTAGTAGATCACACATTTTTTCTGTGCTCATCGTTAGCTAATCATGACTAATTAGATTGCCCAAATACTTCCCTGATAGGTTTGAGAATGGTTCAACCAAACTTGTGAAGAGGGTACTCTGAGTAATGTTTGTTACCGAAAGGTGCAAGCCCTACTGGTTGTGCTGAGAACATACGCCTATGCAGATTTTTTAATCATAGCCAAATAAAGATATTTTTTATACCTTACTCTTGAGTGGATGCCACGAATGGATGCTGGATGCCGCCTTCTCTTTGTGAACAAAACGTGGGTTGGGAATGACCTAAACTCAATTTTTTTTCTTTCAACATAGCTCTAAGATTAACCCTATCCCTAATCCTAGGTAGAGGTTAGAGGTTTTTTTTTTAATTTTTTTTACATCTCAACTTGCCATTCCTCAGTGCTTTTGATAGCCCTATGTTATTTTACCTAAAAGTAATGTTGGACCAGAAGTGATCCCTCACTGAAAGCTCTGCTGGACTGGTAGCTCCACATAATGGTAAGTTAAAGCCTAAAACCTGTAAAAAACCTTAACTCAGGGTTAGAGTAAATTTTTGGGGTGATTTTTTTAATTGAATTGCTTAGATTTGGGTTGAATTTAACATTGATCCAAATCTCAACACCTATAAATATGGGCAAATTACAACAACACTGAATCAGGTAAACCCAACAAATTCAATACACACCTATCAAAGACAATGTTCACCGTACGGTAAATTAATAGATATAATTTTATTGATTATATGAAAAATACATAAAAAATGGCAATAACTGCAAAAAATGTGTCACAGCCCTTAATCAAATAATAATCCCATATAATAACTTATGCTATAAGCAGGAAAGGTACCCTAACACATCACTCAAATTCATTACATAGTCATATAATCATATATATTGTATGCAATAAAAATGAAAATAACCAACCTGAGATAAATGAAGTCACAATGTCCATTTAACACATGAAAGAAGAGGATAAGAAGATTGGCACACAACATGCCCCAACTGGAGTCATGACAACCAAGACATATCCATTTTCAAATGCTGAAAGTGCTCACTGATTTATAATTAAAGCAAAGGTTTTCTGTTGGATTCAGGCATTAAAGAAAAGAACAGTACTGCAGACTAAGCTATCCTTGCCCTCAAAAAGTAATGCAGACCCCCAAAAGGTTGAAGGATTGCCAAAAAACGCCTTAAAAAGCTTTTCTCAGGAAACCCCAGGTTTTGCGCGGGCCCATTTTTTTAAAAAGGGGCTTAAGGGCCAAAATTTTTAAAACCCCCCATGCCACTGCCAGAGACCCCGCTGCTTTTTAAAAATCTCTCAATAACTTACCCAAAAAATTTTTTCGGTATGCTTTTTTGGTTTTAAAAATGGAGAGGTCAATTTTTTTTAAACCCCTTTAAAGGGGGGTGGGGCCTTTAAAAAATTTTTGGGCGAAATTTTGAACCCAAACAGGTTACCTGTAGAAATTTCCCCTTTGTACCTTTTTATAAGCTTTTTTGGGGTTTTGGCTTTTCCCCGCCCCCAAAATTTTAACGGGCTTTTTATGGGGGAAAAATTTAAGAGCATTTGCCTTAAAGAACACCAAAAAAAATTTTTTTCCCCCATCAAAATTGGGCCAGAGTCCTGCTGTTGGTCGAAAATCTACGTGATTTAAAAATAGTTTGATTTTCACAAAAGGGCCATAAAAACCCCACGAAACAATTAAAACCAAGAAATGTTTTTAAACCTTTTAAAAAACCCCTTCCCACAAAACAACAAGGTGAAAAAAAGGGGTTTTCCCAAAAAGAAACCCCTTTTACATTTAAGGGGAAAAAACTTAAAAGGACTTTTCCCCATTTCCAAGAAGCTTTTTGGTTTGTAAAAAGGGTCCCCGGGTCCCACTCACCCCCACAAAATCAGGATTGACCTTTTTAGAAAGTGGGTTACAACAAGGAACACCCCAGTAAATAAACGGGGAAAAAAATAATCCCCCAAAAAAATTTCAGAATTTTTAAACCGGAAAAAAAAAACGGGCCCTTTATTTTTTTAATTCACCCCTAAAATTTTTTTTTGGCCCCCAAAAAAACAAAAAGGCCTTTTTTGAAAAAAAATAAAAACGGGGCAACAGGTTTAAAATTGTCGGCCTCTTTTTTGTTGCCCATAGAACCCGGTTCCCCCCCCAAAGAAAGGCCCCCTAAAAAAAAGGGGGCGCTTGGGGATGGAAAAAAAAGGGTCTTAGCCGACTTTTAAAACAAATCCCCGGGGGCTGTGGTCAAAAAAAAAAAAAAACGGGTTTAAAAAATCGCTATTTTTCGAAAAAAGGAAGGGGATTACTAGATGAACCCGGGGGGGAAAACAAAAGGGGAAAACAATTTTTATGCAAGGTGCAAAAAGGGCTGTTCCCCGGGAAAACTTTTTTCCCTAATCAAGTAATTTTTTTCCACCGGGAAAGGAAAAATTTTTGGGAACCAGGCCGGAAAGAAAATTGTGAGGAAACAGGTACAAGGGGCAAACCCAAAAAATATAAAACTTGGATAAGCCCAGAAAGGAAGGGGGGATTTGTTTGGAAAAAAATTTTGGGGGGACTTTTTATTTTTAAAACCCCAAAAGGTTTTTAAAAACCCTCTCCCAAAAATTTTTTTCCCCAGGGTTAAATCAAACAAAAGGGGGCACCCATCTCTGAGAACAAAGTTTCACAAAACTAAAGGGAATTTTTTTTAAAAATTTTAAAGGATAACTTGGGTTTTTCCCCAAAATTTTTTGGTAAACAATTAAACGGGGCCAAAAGGTTTGGATGTTTTCGGGCGAAAATAAAACAATTTATGGGGAAAAATTTTTGGAAAGGGGGGTTTTGATCCGGGAAATTTTTGAGCAAGGAGGGGAAGGAATTTTTTAAAATGGGGAAAATTGGATAGGGGGTTTTTGTTTCCTTTGGAAAAATTTGAAAAAGGGGGGGTGGACTTTCTCCTTTTTTGGGTTAAAACATGCTAGAAACCCCAAAGAAACCTTTGTTTGGGGGACAGCTTTTTTGGGAGTGGTCCCCCACTTTTTTTTCTAAAGGGGGAACATTTTTTTTTTGGAACAAAAAAATTGTTAAAAAACCCCGGTTTGGTGTAAACATGAAAGAAAACCGGGTGTTGCTTTTCCCCAAAAGGGGGTTTTTTTGGGCCCCCCTATTTTTAAATTTTTTGCCTGCCCCCCTAAATTTCACCTTTCCCTTTTTAAAAACCCGGCCCTTTTTTAAAGGGGCCCCCTGCAAGGGCCCGGGGGGGGGAAGGCCCCCGGGGTAGTCTCCCTGTGTTTTAGTGCTTTTTCATTTTAAAATAATAAGGCGGGCTTGATTCAGGATTCTTTGGGTTTTTTGTCAGCTGCGAAGCTAGTCTGACTTTTTATGTCTTTTTTATTATTTCTCAGGGTACCCCCCTATACTCTGTATTGTAGAATCTTTTGACAGCTTGTCTGCTATTGAAAGATATAAAAAAGTCATTTGGAATCTAATATTCCATTTACCCCAGAATAGCAGGCTTTAAAATGATTAGAAATATTTATTTTTTTATTATGTTAACAAATTTTTATTTTTTTAATTTCTGGCAAACTTTAAAAAAATAAAGTTTTTCAAAAACAATTTAATACAATTCCTTTTTGCTGCAGATAGTATTTTTTTCCCCTTTTAACGAATGATAAAACATGGCTATATTTCCCAGTAGCTTCTCTTTAGAACACATTTTATGTATAAGTGAAATCTTTTTTTCTGACACTGAATTATGAGCTGGTTTCCATTTCTTTTAGGGTAATAGATCCCACTGTATATATTTCATATATGTATTAGTGAAGATAAGAAACTGCAGGCCCTTTGATACAGAAAGAGGTAACAATATGTGTTTTTTAAAAAATAAATTCATAGAATGACTAGTGTCAAGGGAATATGAAATGAGGAAGATGAAGTGTGAAAAGATTTTTTGAAATGTGGAAAGAAAAAAAGAGTAATGAGATTCCTAATACACTATGACAGCACTTGCATATTAATCCCTATGGGTAAGCCATATTTTAAGACACATTTGCTATAGAGCACAAATGACTTACTTTACCAACAATCATGCTATTGAACAAATCATCAAGTTCATTGGACATCACCGATAGACCACAAATGGCTTTTTTTTAACCTTTCAAGTCTTTGGTGTAGAGGTCCCAAACGGTTAATCTCATAACTCGTGAACCAGCACAGTGTTCATAGATTCTGTGTACTGAGTCGGATATAGTCTCTGGAAGAAGAACAAAAACATCAAGTAATTAAAAGTGCCCTAAATATCTACCCTGTACACATAACATAACTACAACTTGAATCAATACAGTATATCTAATCTGTAGTTGGTACAAGATAATTGATTGGTTTCTTTGTACCCCTTTAAAAACAGAAAAACCCCCAAACCCTTTGACCCTAGTCCACTAAATTAACTTTACCCTGTATGTTATTTTTTTGCTTTGTTAGAAAAAAAACCTCTACGGTTTTCCCCCAAAATAACTGCCAAAAATCTAACCCATGTAAGTATTACCAAGGGGGTTCTGGAATCTTTGTATATGATCGGGCAAGGCTTCCATTATTTCTAGAAATCTTCCATAATTTCTATTATGAAATGGAAAATATGTATTTTTCACGCCAAATAGCATACACGAACGGTATTAAATAGCAATTCATTTCCACATGGTGTTTTAAAGCCAATTTTTTTCCCCATGTTTTATTGTTCTTTATTTACCACTGTTAACTACATAGATAAATTTTCATTTTTTCATTTATTTTTTCTGTTAAAATTTTAAAATAAAAAAAAATAAAAAATTACTTTATTTGTGCTATTTTGTTTTTGACACATCCCTGACCAAATATATCAAGCGGGTCAGGTAGAAATCCCTCCCCTACACGAGGTTTTGGGTTTCAGTCCCCTTTTTCCCATAAGTTTCCCATTTTTAAAACACAGAAGGGGTTAGGTGGGTCCCACACGATTTGAAAAAAAACATCTAAAAGTCAACCATTTTTTGTCCTATGCACCGTGACAAAAACCACGGTCGGTTTTAGCATTTGAATGTACAGGAAACCGATGGAAAGACGGCAGGCATTGGTGGTTTTTGCAACATGTTCCTAAACCCGCCAGGGCAGAAAACAATCTGAAAAAAATTACCTGTGTAAATCGGGTTTTTTTCTCTTGAAGTCTATGGACTGGCAGAAGGATCGTATTTTCAAAATCTTTGACTTTGAAACCCCTGAAAAAGTCGTTTTTTCATGGTGTAGATTTAAACCTTCGGAATTTTTATTGGGTTCTGTACGAGTCAAACATAGGGATGCATGTAACCAACAGGAAGCCGATGAAAAAACCCCAAAAAATATAAAGTTTTAGGAAGGATAAATAAACATGAGAACTATGTAAAGAGTGCAATTTTCTGTTGAAACATGAGAAACTGAGAAATTTTACTGAAAAATTGGAAACTGGGGATTAAAGCGTCCTCCAGTCAAGCCAGTGGAAAATGTATTTTATCCAGTAAAGAAATTGCTGCAAAGTGGAAATGATTGACTGACTCATTCAGTGGATCATTAGAAGGTAATGCTATCTTGAAATAGTTCTTGTGGAAATCTTTTCACAAACTCTATATTCTGTTCTCTAGCTATTGTAATCTATGCTGAGAAAACACGATAATTTCCCATTCTTTGAAAGCAATAACAGTCTGATTTATGTGCAAAATTTGAAATCAAATCATTTGAATGCAAAATAAAAACATTTAAATATCGACATACCAGAGAAAGAAAAAATGTTTACACTGGGCAGCTTACATTGCTAAACATATGAAGAAGGTTTGGTGTAATGATCTTCTTACGTTATGTTTATATATGGATAGATGTTCATCATTTTCTGGGTGCATATTCACCAAATTTTAACAGTTTTTATTTTCTACTTTGTGAAATGTAAATAAAGATATACTTATTTGCATATTAATTTTGGCTCCATGTGGTCTCTTTTTAGTGGTGGTGCACAGAATATGTTATATATCTATATAACAGGCTTATCATAGTCTTATCCTTAGTTAAGTATTATAGAAAAACAATGCATTCAAATTCTTGATAATTGCAACAAGAACCAGCTGACAATTTGTTGACAGACATATCCCTAACATCTTAGCTGAGCAATGTTTTATTAGGTGAAATTAGTTTAGATCATATTACTGTGCTGTACCTGTTGACTACAGTTCCTAGAATGCAAATCAACGGAGCTAACAAAAGCAAGTTTAAGGCTATGTCTCCACTGCAACGGACAAAAAATGGCCCGAAAGTGGCCGTTTTCTTCCGATGCAGGACCGCGGTTTTTGTCACGCTTTGTACAAAAACCGCGGTCGCTTCTCGTTTTTTTGATGTCGCCCATACAATTGTATTGTATGGGAAGACGGCAAGAAAACTAAAAGCGCCAGTGTATTATACAACATGTTGTATAATTCACTGGCGCCAGGAGATGAGCGGAGAAAAGACGAGCTGTGGAGACTGCCACCTATGGGGCTGCAGGAACGATCGTATCTTTGGCGCTTTAACAAAAACTAAGAGGGACATGTCTGAAAACTGTCTGGGTCTAAAACTTTTCTTGTTGCCCATAGCAACCAATCAGCGTTCCCCAGTGTTCTGATTTGTTGCTATGGGCAACAAGAAAAGTCTTAGACCAAGACAGTTTTCAGACATGTCCCCCTAAAAGCACTGAAAATACGATCATAATCCTGTGCAGTGAAGTAATCGCCTAATGGTAGACTTAAAGGGGTTGTCCCATTTGGTTGTTTTCATTCTTCCAGCCTCTCCAGACTTACACTTTCTGTGCAGGCTGTGGGGAGGGAGAGGTTGTGAATAACACAATAACACAGTCCAAGCAAGCTGTCTGACTATAAATGTGAGCTAACAGAGCTGTATTTCTCATGAGAGAAAGCTCCTGGTGAGAGAGAAAACTTATAGGCTGCCAAGACACACTGTAAGCTGCTGAGTGACTTATCTGTGATGCAGTTACATATAAATGTGCTCTGCAGACCTGACAGGGTGGTACAAGGATGCAACCAGGTCAGTAACTCTAGGGGTTAAAGATTTTTCTCAGTAGAAAGATAAGATTAGAGATTGAGAGCAGGAAGTAAGGTCACCACCCATGCTACTACTAGAGTATAAAGTTGGTTGGTAACTAGAGAAGCTTGGGTAAACAAGCAGGAGATAAGAACTGCTCTAACTCTGAAATGAAGCAAATTTGGAATGGCAATGTATTTAATAATAGTCTTTATTTAAGTTTGCCTACATGTTTAAAAGTAATCAATGAGAAGGGAATACCCCTATAAGTACTAAGAGTGCCCAAGTTTTATTTTTGATTTTGTTTAAAAATTTTAAGTTGTGGCTGCCTAGCAAAACAAAGAAATACAGGGTGATTTAACCTCTCAACAACCCTAGAGATATGCATACGTCCCAGGGTTGCTAAGGGGCTATGTAGCGGGGGATGCCAGCGCGATCCTGGCTTGAACATTTTTTGCCACCGGTGTCAGCGCTGATTTTCAAATCTAACACCTGGCGGTTCCATTGTGGGATAGTGCTGGAACCAACCCTTGCTGTTTAACCACTTAGACGCTGCTGTAAACAAAGCCACAGTATCTAAATGATTGAGAAACAGTGCCTCTGATCGGAGCCCCCGTGGGGAATCACGGGGTCCTGATCGGTTAACATGGCAGTTGGAAGCCTTATTACAATGCATTAGGCTAATTGATCATGTCCACTGAGGTGAAGCACACTAGACGGACTCAAAGTAAAAAAAAATTTTAAATCAATTTAAAGTTCATTCACCCCTTTTTTCCATTTTTACAAATAAAACACAATGAAAGTTCACACTTTTTGATTTTCCCAATTTTGAAATGTCAGATTTTTTAAAATAAACAAAAATTTTACCCTGTCCCTGATTACGTGGAAGAAAAAAAATTCCCCAAAAAGCCAAAATTGCATTTTTTTTGGTCATTTTATGCCCTCAAAAATTGGAATAACTGATCAAAAAAAAGTTGCATGATTCCAAAGGTTCATAAAAAGTATACTTCAACTTCAAAATGCACTCTCACTCAAGCTTGTAAGTGTTAGCACAAAAAAGTTATTGGACGCAGAAAATTAATTTTTTTACAGTACCAAAACACAACAAAAACCCTACTTTTTTTGAAAGTAATCTTGCCCCAAAAAATAAAAATCCCCTCCATGTCTATTTTGGGGAAAAGAAAAAAAAGTTATGCCCTTGAAGGGGGGAGGAAAAAAACAAAAAGTGTCAAAAAAAAAAAACAAAAAAAACCATGGGACTTAAGGGGTTAAAAAATTATAGCCTCAGAATTCATCACTGCGGACTCACCTTTCTATAAATGAAAAAAAATTCCTATTCCGTTTTATGTATTATACAAAATATTCAAATGTATATATCTTTTCCTTTTTTTAGGCAGCAGACAACCCCTTTAAGCTTGGCAACACACGAGGGCCTGACGACAGCAGTGGATGAATATGGGATATTAGATGTGATTTCACAATATATGTAGAAGGATAATTTGAAATGTTGTTAAATAAAGAGCATACAGGCTACATCTAAATAGGTTACTCCTATGAGTTACCATTGACCTAAAAATAAGCATTAATCATTAAAACAATTAACATCTATATAGAAATCCCAACAATTTTGCAGTTACAGCTCTGATATTTTGATTTCTTTAGTAAACTTCTGTTTGATAGAGTTTAAAATGTCATAAATATACTTCAATATATGCAACTTAATTATATTAATGGCAGAAAATCACAGTCTAGAAGATGACAGAAGGAACACTGTTCCTTTACAATAATATCTTAAACAAATCTTCCAAGAAATACATAACTTGTACCTTGACTTCTTCTACATTAAAATCCTCTGGTATTTTTGACAGAATGTCATCTGTAAGTTCCTGGACAACTTCAGATGTTGATTTTCCACCTCCACTTGTCTAGACAGTAGACAGATGACATTACAAAGTTACATAAAGATAGCACTTTGTAACATACTCAACCAAAACAATGTGGATATGAAACAAAATAGTTCACAAAAATAATAAAACTTTTCAATGATTTGACAGGTTTTCCAAGTAAAGCGAAGCAATAAATTGCAGGGCATTCAATTCCGCATATTTCTTATTAAAAAGTCATACAACAAACACTGATTACATAATTTATTTAAATTAGAATCTATCATGCAATCTCTGTATTTCATTTTATGTGAAAAAGTATTGTGCCATTATCAAAATTACATTGAGGTTTCACAACAGTGGAAATAATCAAACATTTCATTGGTGCACAAGCCTTAAAACTTATCTAAGCGGCTTGCGTACAAGTAAAGGGTGTCCCTCTCACGCGGGACCCAATAAGCATGAATATGTTTTAAACTATACTCATCAACATGTTAATGATAAAAAATGGAACAAAATATTCAAAACAGCTCGATTTACTCACTACCAAGTATAAGAAATACATGCACTTTCACACCTTGGCATGCAATCAGTGAGGGTACTTATGGTGGTCTAAGGAATGTTATGCCACACTGTATGCACTTGAGCACACAAACTGAGGGCACACAGGTTGCTCACAGCACCATCAGTAACATGCAGCCTTGCACTGTTCTGTTGAAAAACTCCTCCTAGGACACTTTGAAAAATGGCTGTGCCAATGGTTCTACAGACAGATCAATGATGAGCTGTTAGTGTACCTGACATGAAGACTAGAGAAGTCTATCTACCATCAATTATGCCATCCCATCCCATATTCCCAGGAGTAGGACTGGTGTGTTTTCCTTGTAAAAAAGTTCTTATGGCATGCCCAGGTGCCTTAGACCATCTTGGTATTGCGACCCAAAGACAAAACGGTTGCCCGCCTTCCATCCTTTATTGTGTCTTGGGTTGTTCACCGGCTTAACTGGGGCCCGACGTATGTCCGCAATTACGGGGGGGTGTTCGGGAGCTTGCTGTCAGCGCGCATTTTGCGCCGGGGGGAAATGGAGCGAAGCCCGGGCCCCATGGGGATGTCATTACTCCGGCACGTAAGTGCCGTAAAAAAATGAATGTCAATTATTTCCCCCTCGTACTTTCGTTGTTTGTAGGGAGAAGGGGGGGAGGGGAATTCTGTTCTCTATGGAATTGGGGTTACTGAAATGTTGGGGAGCATTTCGTTATATTAGAGGCGTACGTCTCAATAGTGGGAAATGCTTTCCCAAAAATAAGCCGTGTGAACATACCCTTACTGTGCACAATTAAACCTTTAAAAGCAGTGGTGAGAGTTTAATGAAATGCCCATAGCTGGACATCTGGCTTGCAGCCCAATGTCATGCAAATGCCTTCTGATGGTTTGCGTTGACATTGTTTTCCACCCTAGGCTTGGATAGTGATATCCAATTTCACAAGCAGTACATATTGGATCACTATGTGCCACATTTCTAACCGCGGTCCGTAAATCGGGGGGGTTTGCTGGGCCCCCTAAAAAATCGGGGCTCGGGCCTTTGTGTTTTTTGGGTTTTGGGTTGGTTTCCACGCTTTTTTCGCGCCTCTTTGTGAACCGGGTGTTTTTTTACAGGAAAAAACTTCTGTTCCCGTCACTAATTTTTGCCACCCCACACAGTTTCCGCCCATTCCTCAGCAGTCATGTACAGTAAAAAATCCCCAAAATGACAAATTTATTTTTCAGAATTCTCCCTTCTATGACAATACCCCTAAAAGTCACCAAATAATCCACATACTGGAGCAAATCCCCCAGACAAGTGTTGTTACAAAAAAACCCTCCTAAAAAAACCAAGCCCCCAAACTATTACTACAAAGGCTCAAATAACCTGCCAGACCCCGACCGAAGCAACCCCCATGGTATGAAATGCACACGGCCCTGAGCATTATTACCCCCATAAGGGACCAGTTGTGGTAGTACTAGTTGTTGTAGATCTGCAGACTATAAGTGTTACATGCAGTTCTTTTGGTGATCCCCGGGACGTCTTTTTGATCGGTTTTCATTTTCCCCTTTTTTTCTCCACCGGTTACACCTTCATGCTGATTGCCCCGGGCCCCAAGACTGTCCCTGAGGATTTGGACCAATTATCTTAGAATCCTCACTTTTCCCAGCAATCCTTAATTATGGTTTTCAGTCCCTCAGTTAGGTAATAGGGGCACGAAGCAGAATTTGGGGAAAAGGCAGTTTTAGGGCCAAGGGAGGTAATGGGCCAAGGGCGGTTATAGGGGCCAAGGCAGGTATAGGGGGGCCCAAAAGGCAGTATATAGGGGGGAAAGGCAGTATAGGGGCCACAGGCAGGTTTAGGGGCCTGGGAGTTTAGGGGGGCCACAGGAGTATTGGGGCACTGAGGCAGTATTTAGGGGCACAAAAAGGTTATAGGGTCACTGAGGAGAAATAGGGTCACTGAGGCAGTATATTCAACTTCAAGAATAATATGTACCGGTCACATTACACTGGTATTTTTGGAACAGATATTATCTGGTGGCCACGGGCAGTATATAGGGACACAGACAGTATCTGGGTTTTGCCACATGCAGACATAGGTGGCAACAAGAAAAGGCATTTGGTAACTACAACAAAACAGGGTATGAAACAATAGTCACAAATATTTTTCATATTTGGGGTTCCAAGAAGCAGGAATAATTACGGGCCCATCAGGCAGGATATTAAAAAAGTCAACAAGCACTGGATAAATTTATTAAATTAGCTACATGAACTGTTCAAGGGTTTTGCTGGCCATTATCAGAATATTGAGGCACAACAGGGATCAAATGGTGGCCCTACGGGGCAGTAAGGGGCCACGGGGCCAAAGCATGAAAAAAAAAAAAAAAACAAAAATTAAAAGCTCGATTACTCACACCAGTAAGGGATTATATGCACTTCACAGGCAGCATATGGGGGTACAGGCAGGTCTATGGGGCCACAAGTATATTGAGCACACACAGGGCATCAGGGGAGCACCACAGGCAGCTATGTTCTGGTGAAACCCAGGACAGGAAAAATTGAAGGCACAGGCAGGATATGTTAGTGCCACAGGCTAGGCATTATTAGGCAAAAGCATATTATAGGGGGCACTGGTGGAGTTCAACGTTAAAAATTCATCATTCCAATACTCTCTTAAACCCTCCTGGCGATTGCGCTCCGTCCTCATAGACCGCCTACCTCTAGCTGCTCCTCGGGATGTCACGGCCTTGACGCGGGCCAGGACAGGTTTGCTCGCGATGACGTCGGGATGCGCATCGCGCGCTTGCCGGGTGAGGGCGATCCCCGGGCCGCAGGGGGGGTCTTCTCAGGGGCTGTGAGGAACTCGACTGCAGTACCCCACTCGTCATACGATCGTATGTACGAGCTGGGGTCGAACAAGTTCTTTTGAGGGGCAGGGGAGGCTCGCTCTTGGCCCACGCATCGTGGGAAAGCATCCAAATAGCCGTGTGAACATCCATCGGGTGCACATACCTTTAAGAGCAGGTAGGTGTTCAGGCCAGGGCATCGGGGCTGGCAGCCCAAGGTATGAACTTCGAGGGCACATGTTTTATTCGGGGATTGACCCCAATTAAAATACATAGGACACTAGTGCCACCAGGGCCGTGAATGCATAGGTTCCTCTCCATGCACAGCTCCCATTTATGTAGTTGGACATTTTCATGCTATGTTGAACAATACTGACATCTCTCCTTAGCCATGTCATGGGCTGCTGGAGTGATAAACCAAGGTCTTTCAGTTTAAGGATTCTTTCCTGCACAGTTTGCCACAAGTGACGATAACTGGCATGTTGATGCACAATCATACCACACCACTTCATCCGATTTTTAAGATTTAATTTGGCTAAAAAAAACTTTGCTTTCAATCTAGCTTTTATGCCTCTCCCACATGTCACAGATTGGAGCTAAGGCCCTAAAACTCTTATCATTTGCAGATTTTAGCGTAATCTACTACTTCCTTGACTTATTTAACTTTAAAGCTTATACTTTTTAGTGTTGCAGTTTTAATATTGAGGACTGTATTTAACCTATTACAGCCAAGGTTAAACTGCACATACTATAGTCTGTGTGATGCTCAACGTTTAGGAAGCTGTGTGTCAACATATGCAGATCCACTGCGTCTCTTTCTTGCTGATCATTGGCACAAAATTCCAGAAATGTTCATGGCTTGTTTTGGTAGACTAGGTAGCACCACAGAAAAAAAGTCTGGTACACTTAAATCCGAATCAAAAGTAGTGGCTAAAATACGGTGAAAAAAACAATGTCATGGAGGAAAGTCTGGAACAACTACTGGAACAAGTCTAAAACACAGGCCAATGTCTGGTACAAAACAGACACAGTGGATTTGGATATGCACCTTCCTAAACAAATGTCAGGCATTTGAGACACATGTAGTGACATAATTTAGATAAGATTCATAAGGTATGTGGATTTCAAATTTTGGAATCTGCAGAAAAGTTTGGAATTGTTTTGAAGTGACTCCAATGACTTTGAGATTGCAGCAACCTGAGTTAATTTTAGTGTTGTGTCTACAGCTGTCATGCGGTCATACAAAGAAGTATAACTCATGACTGTTGTAGGTACAGGCTCCATAGGATTATATGTGATCTGAAACCATGAAGGCGCACAAATCTCTTTTGATGGGTCAATATTACCCCAGTTTGATTCTGATTTTCTTACACTGTTGTTAGAATGCATTGTTATAAAACACATGATACCATCAAATATTATTCTTGCTTTTACTACCAGCATGTCAATAGATGTGATAAAAACAGAGAAGATTGGCAACATAACACGACCATATGACCTATCTAGTCTGTCCTTATATTACCTCCTTTTTATGTTGTGATCGTAGGATAGATAACCATCAGGTAGAAATATTGATTGTGTCATAAAATAGTGACTATTTATTACCTGTTTTGGTAAAGTTGTTAGGATTCCATCAAATAATTCAACGGTCTCCTTCTGTTCCCTGGTGATATTTCCATTCATATGTAGTCCAAAAACCTACAAGGATCAGCATTTTATTTCAATATCAATTTCATAAAGGCTTTTAAGATTAGCTTTCTACTCAAGAATTATTAAAACATTAGTATAACTCACATGTAGAAGATTAACAGCCAATATATTTGCATTAATTTGACACTGAAAAATGACCAACCCTAACCCTCCGAAAAAAAGTTTCATACCCTTCTTGCATTCAAGCTTTCAACCATATTTCATTTAACGTAATTTTATCTCTACAGCTATGTATCACCGGTTGGGTTTACAGCTGCACCAGCAGTGGTCCAGGCCAGTAGAGGTCACTGGATCCATTGGGTTCAGGTATGGATGGATAAAGCGGAGGAGAAAAGGGACAGAGAGTGCAGTGTGTAAGGTGTACATGAGAATTAGCAAAGCCATTCTAGGAAGAGCAAGCATGGTGTTTTTGAGGGCTCAATTCTTCTAAGTGTTACAAAGGAGAGCGGTTACCATAAGTAAACTACAGTGAAGCCCAGGATATGCCATTAAAGTCTGATAGGTGCAAGTCCCACCTCTGGGACCCGCATCTATCTTGGGAATGAGCCCCCGAAAGTTTTGCCTCAGAATGGAGAGCCAGTAACACTTGCGCACAACTCTCCCTTCTGTTCTATGGGAATTCTGAGTAGTGGTGAGCACCGAGTTTGGCTGGGCTCAGAACACCTATAGAACAGAATGGAGTGCGACTGGCTCTCCATTCTGAAAATTTTGAGGACCCATTACCCAGATAGGCCTGCATCTATCAGACTTTGATAGGATAATCTAGCAATATGCCATCGATATTCCAACAATTAGTACTTTGTTGATTCTCAAAGGGCTCTGTGTCATGATTGCGCCTGGCAGAACCTTTGCGTCTGGCTCTGGTCGACGGCCACGGCCGCTGCGACCAAAACCACGGCTTCGGCCATGATAACTTTTCCTAGTGTGAACTCTGTCTTTCAGCTCTGTATGCTTAACTGATTCCTGGCCAATGCCCGTGGCCAGGAATTTTCCAGCACTTGTTTAGTTAACCTGTTCCCATTTTGATAAACAGTCCTATTCACCTATCACCTATGTTCTGCCTTTTCCTATTCCCTATAAAAGGATTCAGCTTCCTCTCATCCTTGCCTGCTATATGGTCTGTTCTCTCTGCCTATAGTTCACCTGTTCTCTGTTTGCCTCTGCTGTTATCTGACTTGGCTAGGATTTCGTTTATTCTTCCGTTTCCCGAGATGGTACTGCATCTCCCGATTGTTACTGACTGTGCATGCCTGACTTTTCTTTATTGTGTTTCTGTTTGTCCGTCCGTGTCTTGTGTTTCACGTACTTTAATGCAGTTCTCAGTCTTCTGGTTGGTGATGACCTATTAAGGTGTCTGGCACCCCCAAAAGGCAGGGTTAGTGGTGGGACCAGTGTCTTCTCGGCGCCCCTGACCAGTCCCTTACAGGCTGTTATCATTATTTTTTTAAGGACCATTAAATCCAGGGCCCTCAACATTCAAGGTGGGGTTACATACATAACATAGGACCACCGGCATTCTCATTAAAGATGGTCCTGTATCACCAGACGTATATGAACCCAATTTAAAAACTGCAAATTACAAGGTGATTGCATAACTCAGTATTCAGTGATTCTAGAATTTTTCCCTCCAATTGATTTGGATAAAAATATGCCATTTATTAAAATTATTTATTTTCTTGTGTTTGAGGTATTAGAGTTATGTTAGGAAACCTGAATATTCAGCTGTTCAATATTGTCTTGTTTACTACGTATGGTTTGTGTTTGCTATGGAGCAAAAAACTTAATTCAACAATCTCTAATTGTGGTGATTCTATAATTTATTGCCAAGAGTTGTAAAAATATACGAATTTGAATTTTGATTTACCTCACATAAAAGGTTATCAGAATGTTCAGATATCAAATTTTTTAATATATGTATACATATAGACCCTGTGCAATTTTACTGAACCAAACTTAGATCACCAGGGGATCTGGGTATATCATCCTTATAGGGGTGTTTACACCAAAGACTTTGATGGCATATCAATAGAATATAGCATCGGAAGTGGATCCACACCTATCTTTGGATTGGCCCCCCTAAATTGTCAGGTCAGAATGGAGACCTAGCCATGCTTGCACAAGACTCTCCATTCTGTTCTATGGTCTCAGTTCCAAATACAGCTGAATGGTATACTCGACTGTACTTGGAACTCACATAGAAAAGAATGATGAGTTTTGATATCTATCTATCTATCTATCTATCTATCTATCTATCTATCTATCTATCTATCTACACACACACTGTATAAATACATATACTAATGTACCTATAGTTATAATTTCTATTTTTTAATAGGCATTAAATCAATATAGTTAATTAATTAACATTTATTTTATTTTTTAATTTTTTTTATCAAAATGTATTAATATTTTTTTTTTATTAAAATGTATTCATATTTATTTCATATGTGTAAACACTTTAGAAAGTATCATTTAATATTAATTAGTAACAGTAGGCTGATTGCTGTTCAGAATAGTTTCTTTTAATGAGCGGCAATGTTTCTTGACATCTATAAAGATTTATTATTAGACCACATACCTCTGGATCAGCGTTGAGGGGTAGGCTTTTTATGTATTCCATATAGCTGTCATGGGTACCGTTCTTTGGAGCAAAGTATTTTCCACTGGGAGAAAATGTATAATGGTCTTCAGTAATTACAGCTTCACAAAAAAATAAGTCTAGCAAGCTTAAAAGGAGACGCCTGTCATGCTCATCTGTTACTCTTCCTCCATAGTTGCATTCTCCAGTTAGATAGATAATGGCGTCAAAAGGGGTTTCTTTGTAATCACTGATGAACCTCTACAAGATGCAAGAAATATATAAATTTTAATTATCTGATTCCAACATACACAGTATACCATGTATTGTTCTAATTAAAAGTATCAAAAATTGTTAATTAGAGGGATTTTCTCACTACAATGAATAGCTTTTAATACATAGTGAAAGGCAAGTGTAGACTTTTATCAAATACATTGTTGTTTTGATTTTGTTTTCGGCAGGAAATAAATAATTTGGGGCAACATGTATGAAAGCTAACTCTGACACTTTTAAATTGCTTTATAGGAATGTAGAAAGCATCAATATGTATGAAAGTGTTATAGCACTTTATACATGTGTCCTGTTCTATGACAAAATGTGTTTCAACCATTCCACTTTGAAATTGGTATGGTTTTGTCCAAAAGTTATGCACCAAACTTTGGCACATTTGTACAATTCTGGCGTGACACCCACCCGCAAACTTGATGCATTCAAAAGTTTCGTTCCCGATGCAGATTGCGCCAAGTCTGAGCGTACGACTGTTCATACAGCTATAAAACAGGGCTACAATAAGTTTTTGGCACAGTAGAAAACTAGAACAGCCCCGTTCATCCATGTCAGTCTTTATCTCCAAGTTTCTCTGGTTACAAACCTACTCTCTCTTATTTCTCATTGCTCCAAGCTACTGTCAGTCAGTCAGTTCGACCACAGTGAATCACTCCCTGCAGAGACTTATCTCTAGCAATAGAGTTTGTTTACCTAACTAAATGAAAAGCTTTTACTTTTTAGAGCTCTGTAGCTTTGTGTACTGCACTTTTTAACTCTCCTGCAGTCATGTCAATGTCACAGGAATAGTAAGGAACAGCAGAGATGATATGTAAATTACTGCTTTAGACCCACCCATGGCCAGAACAGGAAGTGTGAGTCTGAAGATGACCTTAGTTTTGTAAAACTGCATGGTGACCCTTTAAGGTCAGTAAATACTTACCATAGCCATTATTTATACTCAAAAAGACCTCGGATATTTTTCATAAATCATGCTCAAATATAAAACAGAAACTACAAAAATGGTTAAATTTTTTAGAAAAAAAAAATTATATTGATGCTACTCTTTGTGGTCACTTGGAATGACTGAATATCTTTGGAGGCAACTGGAGCCATATATAAATGCTTTAGTTATTTGGTACTGTGGAGTAATATATGTTCATTAGGAATCAAAAGATATATGTGGGAAAGGTGCATAATATGATGCTGTACTGATTTTATAGAGGCATGGTTTTTAGAAAAAAAAGACATGGGGGGACATGTATAAAATCTGTCTAGGTCTAAGACTTTCTTTGTTGCCCATATCAACCAATCCTCTCATTTAGTGCTCTGGAAAAATAAAATGGCAGCTCTGATTGGTTGCTATGGGCAACAAAGAAAGTCTTAGACCTAGAGAGTTTTCATACATGTCCCCCAAGTCTTTTTTTGTACGTGTCCCCCTTGGTGTAATCCATCATACATTGTATTTCACAGGTATTCTGCCATAGAAGCAGGACTATTGTTATAAAAAGTAAGTCAGATGTTCAGAGTAAGTACTCAGATTATATTAGCATACATATACTACTCACAAAAAGTTATGGATATTTGGCTTTTGGCTGAAATTTCTGAATGAACACTGGGGGCGACATGTATAAAGGAAGGCGCGTCAAAGTGAATAGTCGAATCTCATTTCCAGTGTATAATGCGCCTGATGTATGAAAGTGGTTTTTGTGTGATTTTAATGATGTGTAAAGTTCATTTCACCTCGTCTGTGTGTTTGGCACATTATGGAACTTAGACGCATAAGTAATGCACCTAACATGTTTTAAGGTTATAGACAGGCTGCAAATAAGAGAAAAAGAATTAGAATAGCATGTCAGTGAATAGAAACTATAGTACTGATCCTGCTTGGAGGACCACAGGTCCCAGCAATACCTGTGCTGTGCTGGCTCTTGCTGTATGTAGAATAAAGAATGAGAGCAGCAAAAATGCATTTCAGATTTAATGTAGTAAAAATTTAAAATCTAAAACTCTGAACAACATAATCAGTGGGTTATTTAATGTAAAATTAGTTTAAGATTCTGTGAATTTTAAATACACTTTATAGGAGATATTTTTATATTTTGGGGACATTATATATTTTTATATTAATTATATATGATCACATTTTTCATAAAATTTAATTAATTACATTTTATACAGTTTGATAATTATAAATTACTTTTTATTATTGTAGTGGTATAAGTTGAGAAATATTTGAAATTTTTGCCCCTTACAGAAAATCTAGCTTCACTTCGACTCCTCAGGCTCAGGCAGACCACATTGAAATAGGTCTGCCTGTCGGAGCAGTAATGTGCCTAGTTTTGCCGAACCACATTCATATAAGTGTCTAATATTACATGTGGTGCGACACACCTCCATAACCATAACCCTCAGAATGCCCACAGAACACCCCTTCATGTTAGGCACATTAGAAAGTGTCAAGTCTTACGAACAATATGCCTGACACATACGTTAGGCGCATTAGACATCATAGCCGGCTCAGTTAGGTGCATCGTACGCCAGAAAAAGGGTGAAAAACCCTTTCATACATGTCGCCCAAAATGTCTTGAACATTTTTTTAAATGAACTAAGTGACACCATCACTTACCTTTAGATTGCACATGTCCAACTGTTCAGTGTTTCAGAACTTTTTGTACAACTTGCTGATCTCTAACAAGGAGCTTAATGGCAAAATTCCCAACAGGTATGCACCAAAATTCTGGAGTAGAAAGTTAACCAAAAAAAATGTCTAAAACTCCACCAATTTATCAGTCAGCATGAGTCACTGTGTTAAATCTGGTGCATTTTTAGACTGCATGTTTAAGTTTACACTGTCTAACTTTTAGACAGCAATAGTAAATAAGGACCACACAGCGTACACTCAGACAGGCAGTCTAAAAATGCACCAAATTTATCATAGTGGCTCTTGCGGATTGATAAATTGGTCCAGCTTTAGACCTGTTTAACTTTTTAGACCACTTTCTACGGCAGAATTTTTGTGCATTTTTTGCACAGCATGTCACTTGCCCCACCTTTCTGTGAGCCCATGTCACATGCTGTCAGCCACAACCACCTGTCGAGCAATGTGCAGAAAGTGTATTTAGCCCATAATAAATGTAACTGGGACATATTGCCACTTTTTGATGCTTTTTAAAACACTTTTCTGGTGCAACCACTTTAGTGGTTAAGTGTCAACGCTCTTATTGCAAACACACACACAAATATATGTACATTGAAATATAAACATATACTACTCACAAAAAGGTAAGGATATTTGGCTTTTGGTTGAAGTTTCAAGATGAACATAAAATTTATTTAACATTTTTTTAAATGCACTAAATGAGACCATCTCTTAACTTTAGAATGCACATTTCCAACTGTTCAATGTTTCAGTACTTTTTGCACAACTTGCTGATCTCTTAATATGGAGCTTAATGGCAAAATTCCCAGCAGATATTTGATTCCTGAATCGCACAATAAATTTAGGGGATAAATTTGAATTGGGATTTAAGCAGTCCTTCTCATTATGCTGTTCACATTTTGACATCATGAAACCAAGACAACACCTTACAATTGATTAACACTACCTCGCCATTGCAAGGATTCCACCAGGATGCTCTCAGATTGAAGTTTTACAGAGTGTCATCAGCAGGTTGCAATAGGTACAGAGAGACTGGAAGAGTCACAGAAAGGCAAAGAAGTGAATGTCCTTTGGCTACATCACACACTGATGTCTGCT
This sequence comes from Phyllomedusa bahiana, assembly GCA_025379985.1. Taxonomy (NCBI): domain Eukaryota; kingdom Metazoa; phylum Chordata; class Amphibia; order Anura; family Hylidae; genus Phyllomedusa; species Phyllomedusa bahiana. Next base: position 9,727 of record JAODAL010022196.1, on the reverse strand, counting down.
TCATTGTAAGCAATGCCCTGCGGAACTGGATGATGAATGCTGCACAACTCCAGGAACATTTAAGGGAGGTGAGAGGCACCCAAGTGTCATGTCAGACTATTGGTAACCATTTACATCAGCATGTTCTGCATGCTAGATAACTGGCAAGGGTACCTGACCACATCACCAGGCACAGACATCATTGTCTTGCATGGGCTACAGAGCATCTATGCTACACGTGGAACCTCAGTGCTGTTCAGTGATGAAGGTTGATTCACTCTGAGCAGAAATGATGGTCAATAATGATGCTGAAGACGTCAAAGAGAACACTATGCATACAGTGACAAGCCTCTGCTACTTGAATAACATCATTAATCCAGTCATTGTGCCGCTAATTTCATCTTCATGAATGACAATCCTCCAGCTCATTGAGATCCCCTCATTGGGGAACGGCTGCTGGAGACTCAGGTTCCTCAAATTAAGTGAGAATTCTACCACTGAACCACCAATGCTTGGATCAAGAATTCTACCACTGAACCACCAATGCTTGGATCAAGAATTCTACCACTGAACCACCAATGCTTGGAGTGGCCTGCACTTTCTCCAGACCTGATCCCCCTAGAAAACCTGTGGGATTAGCTGAGTCTCCATGTAGAAGCTCATAACTCTGTACCCCTGAACCTCAATGACTTGATGGGTGCCCTTCAAGAAGAGTGGGATGCCTCAGCAGTTAATAGCTTTACTTGTGAACATGAGACATTGTTGTCAAGCTGTAATTGATACACATGATGTTATTGAGACATTAACATTTTTGATGGTGTATAACCTTCACTGTTTTTGGATTTTGTTTCATTAAATTGTTTGTGATAAGAAAATCAACATTTTATGCTACCTCTTAAAAGGCCTACTTTCAGGATAAAATATCACTGGAATGTAAAAAATTTTTAATTTTCCATAAATAACACCCAAAAGCCAAATATTCCTAAGTTTTTGTGAGTAGTGTATTAGCATAGTTAAATGACCCATTGTTTTACATATTCAGAAATATATATATACTGTACATACCATGTATACAATATTTTTGTTTAGAACTTGCCTTAGCATAACTACTTTCTTTACCACTGGGTGGCAATGTTTAACTAGAGAATATTTGGTAGTCTGTGGATGAATGCATAGCTGGATAGATAGCTGGATGGATAGATAGATAGATAGATAGATAGATAGATAGATAGATAGATAAAATGGTAAACTAATAGTCCACATCCAGCATAATTTTAACCTTTTTTCTAGATGTTTTAAAATAATTTACAACATAGGACATCACCTCCTTTGTGATGATCCTCTTACAAAGTGGTTAATATGTTAAAGCAACAACCAACAGAGTCTCTTATTTTATCCATCTTTGTTTTATAACATGTAGCTGGCATACATTACCTGAAGTTGCTTGGCACTGATTTTTAGGTCTGAATCATTAAACTCATAGGGTATGTTCCAACCAAGAGATCCATATGTGCGCCTCTCTTGAACAAGTGCATGGAAAAAACATAATCCAAATAAAAGCTTCTTAAACACCTATGGAGAAAAAACTAATTAGAATTTACATATATTTTTAGGAATTATAGGCGACGTGTATGAACAGGACTGTGGCAGTTTTCAGGCGTACTTTGCACCAAAAAGCTGTTGTAGCCATGTTCTGTAGATGTATGAACAGTCGCACTCCAAACTTTGGCGCAATCGGAGCCGGCCCCAACACTTTGTAATGTGCCAAAGATTTGGGGCATTCTGGGGCGTGTTGCAACACATTCATAGAAGTAGACACATTTATGATTCTTTGACACCAAACCTATGCGTAGAGCAGTTACGGTAGAACAGCCAGGTCAAGTTAAAGGGGGTCTGTCTGAGCCTGAGTTGTCGTAGTGGCCCTAGACTGCACCTGTATGTATGACCTGCAGAAGAACAGGGTCATACATTCTGGCGCATTCTACACTACCTTAAAGCTATTTAGAACTGGCCTGTCAGCACCAACGTTCATACATGTCACCCTATGTGTTTGACTATTGCTTCTGATAATGGAGCTTTGTTGCTTTTAACCAACATATAGATGTCTTAATATTATATTTATGAACAATGTGATGAGATGTTATATGTATATGTGCTACATGGTCAATTTCATGGCTGAAGACTTGTCTTTTTTCAGTCTAAGACTACATTTATAACCCCCCCTCCACAATAAGAGTAATTTGGTGAGGGTCCCAGCTTTGGCTCTCCCTTCATTCTCTGTGCCTAATAGGGTCGTGGTGCTCACTTAAAAAACACCTGAGCCCACTGCTGAATGAGTTCTACTACCACCGGGAAAAAGTCAAACAACCCTCCATGGGACTTTATAATGAAAGACAGTGTAACAGGCCTCAGCAGCTACATGCCAAGTGTCAGACTCGATCAGCAGATGTCATAGCTGTATTTGAATGACATGTCACAGCTGAATGGTGCAATTAGGAAGTAATTCCACCTTCTTGTTATTACTAGAAAGACTAAAATGTTTTACTTTGTTTGTTGATGGATACATCTTTAAATAATAGAATGCATTCAATAAGAATAATAGGTACTTGTCACTATCTTACATTTTCATATATTTTTTTCCCTGGTCATCTTGAATAGGAAGATCAAAGTGTCCATAGGTTTAAATTATAATGTATTAGAAAAATGTTAAAGGCATATTGACAAAATAGGCATAAATCTTTGATAGATGTGGCTCTACCTCTGGGACCTGCACCTACCTCAATAATTGGGGTCTCCTTGACACCTCTCCTTGCCTAGTTGTGGCTGCACAGAATGGAGAGATGTACACATATGCATCATTCTCTGTTCTCTTCTTCTCCTGAGTACAACTGAGCAAGTGTACTTGGCTGTACTAGGAACCCCCACTGAAATGCACAGAAAAAATGTTGCATATGTGGCCACTTCTCTGTTCTTTGCAGTCAGGACATAAACAAGGACAGGGGTTAAAGGGGATCCCCGTCTCAAGATGGGTGTGAGCCTCAGAGGCGGAACCAGCACCTATCAGACATTTCTGACATTATCCTGATGATATGCCATAAATGTCTGAGATGGGAATACCCTTTTAAGTAACTTTCTTTTAATACATTGTACTAAATATGCTGTGGACGATTTTGCAGTGATTTTTTGATTGTTTATTTGCTTTCTGAATGTAAAATCAAGCAGCTTTGTGAATAGTTCTTATTAAATTATTCCTACCATTTTGCTGCAGTGGAGTTTGTGTAAGTCCTTCACATGACCAGTAGTGCTGCTAAATTTGAAAAAAATCTGTCAAAGCACTGATTCAGAATGTTTCTGACAAATCTCTCTGCTCTCCCCCTCCCTTCTCTCAGTGTTATGTATAGTAACAAAAAGGGGAAGAAGGTTGTACATGACAGATCAGTGTAAAGAGGAGGGAGGCACCCAAGGACAGCTTACACAGGGTATAGTTGGGAAGGAAAGTGTATTTAAGGCGTTAAGCAGGAGAAGGGTAAATCATGCTGTGTACAAGTATAGAGGGAAAGTACTTTCCAAAAGATATATACTGATCCAGTGTGGCGGCTTGAAAACAGGTTCCTTTATTAAGATAAAGACATGAACAACAGCATAAAAGACGCTAATACTGGTGTAACGCTTACGCGTTTCGAACCTTTGAGAGAAAGTTCCCACAGTAACTCTGCAGGGCTAGCAGAATCACACAGTTCTCAGCCTTAATGACTATCAGCACAAGATAGAATGTATTACTGGAAGAGGCATGCACATACAAGAGAGGTCTGTAACTAGGAACAGAGTAAAATCTGAAAATCAGGAGCTGTGAAACTAAAAGAAGGACTGAAGCTTGCTGACAAACTTTTTTGTACTAAAGTTAAACACTAACATATGGAAAAATTATTTTTTCATGTCAAAGGTGTTCATAGCCTGTGAGAAAGCTATCTTCCAATGCATATGCACCTTCAGCTCAGTCGGCTTTGGCTAAGATTTATCTCCCCAGGAACGATAAGATCGGACATTTCAAATCCAACTGCCTAATCCTTGTCTCCTGAACATCATTAGGAGAGTCGAAAGACCATCAAAATTGGCAGGTCCAGGTGACATTTATCTGATGTGTATTGCCTGCTTTAGACTAGAAGCATATTCCACATTTTTCACACCATTACAAGCTCCTAATTTAGCACTTTTGTAGCATTTTAACAAGAAAAGAAAATTGCCTCAGAGTGGGCTACATGATTTCTGTTAGCCTGTAGGTTAAAGTGTAAGAACTGGTCAAAATATAGCATGTACTCTTATATGGCCTCTCTCATAGGGGTATCTAGACTGTTTAGTGGGTACAATATCAGCACTAGATACTCTAATTTAAGAGTGCTAACTCTATGATAGATCCTCTTTAGAGTCTCCCAGAGAGTATATTTAAGGGGATGACCTGATGCACCTCCTTTTTACTCCATATGTATTGATTTTTCAAATATAGTGAGGCAGATTTATCAATAACGTCTCAGATAGTGTAAAATTACACTCAGCCTAGAACTGTCTAGTCTCAGTTTAGCAAAAAGAGAAAAAGACTTATAGCTTCAAAAACATAGCTTGTCTGTGTTAACAGTCCCAGGCAAACGTACACTTGTTAGCTGCACTGGTCCTAGGCTCACAGCAGACAAGCCTAAACAACTTCAACAACAGAAACGAAGATAAACCAGCGTCTCCAAAGTGGTTTTAGTCTTTATTTAGTCTTTACGTACAAGTGATAAAAATAAGAAGGGAAACATGGCAAACGTGTTTCGGACAGACCTCTGTCCTTGTTCACTGCATAAACCTACAGACTTAAAAAGCACACCTGTTCTACGTCGGCTAACTTCCATTTAATTCATTAGCGTAATTGCATGAGCAAGACATATAACAGTAGTGCCAAAATAAAAGAAAACCAATATAACTCACTATATACACTTAAAACCTTGAATATGCAAAAGAATAGGTGCCAGCTGCGATCATAATGCCTGGAAGACAGATACAAATAATAAAGAACAACATTGATAACTATAAAAGAGATCGCTACAGTAGTTCATACCTGACGGGGCTTTTGCATTTAACTCAAATATCCAGTACGCTTCGCACATGCTTACAATTTCCATCTAATCCCCGCCTCGTATTGGCTTGTCTACCTTCTCTATAGCATAATATCAGTCACTCTGGGGGGGCTTGAAACTTTTTTTGTGTTTTTGCTTAGAGAAGTGGCAAACCAGTACGGGGGGGGGTTATTGAAAATGGTACGCATGCGCGAAGCGTACTGGATATTGGAGTTAAATGCAAGCACCTCATCAGGTATGAAATACCATAGCTATCTCTTTTATATTTATTAATGTTGTTCTTTATTATTTTTCTCCCCTTCAGGCATTTTCATGCAGGGGGACACCTTTCTTTGCATATTCAGGTTTTAAGGTTTTTATAGTATTTTATTGGTTTTTTTCTTTTATTTTGGCACTATGTTAATTCTAGCCATGCAATTTATGAATGAATTAAACGTAAGTTAGTCGACGTAGAACAGGGTCTTTTTGGGGGAGGTTTAGGAACATTATGCGGGAAAAAGGGGGCAGAGGTTTTTCCATTTTTCCCCTTCCCTTTTTTTATCACTTATGTAAAGACAAATAAGGTTAAGAAACTCGGGAGACGTGGCCCCACTTCGTTTTTTTGTTGAGGTTGTCAAATTTTCACCTTTTATTAGTTGGCTTACTTTATGGCGTTAATTGCACCAAATTTTTGGTGTATATTTTGGTGCACAGTTAAACAACACCCCTTTCTAGGTAAGCCAAGTCCTATTTTTACTGAAGTCATGTTCCTTTTCTCAGATGATGAAAGAAGTATATAAAAACTGTCTAAAACACATAATAAATAAGGTGTAAAGCAAGTGCACCACTATTTTGGTACAAATTGCGCAAAAATTCTGGAACAATTGCCATAATATATTTGCCCCATGGATTTTAATGCCCATGATATGTGTTTACAGCTAGGAAAGGCACACAACTGTCCTTTTCATAATAAGCACCATCTGCAATTTAGCTATGCATGTATATACTTTTCATATTATTTACCTGGAGAGGTTATTGAAATTATAAAATGTTTTTATAAAACAAAAAGTATGAATTAGGCAGTTACTGCTACAAAAAGAATGGGCAGTTCTAACACAACCATTTCTCCCCTTTCCCCTTCTGCTAGGATTTTACTTTGTTTATTGTAGTACTTTACGTAATTTCCCCGGTTGTATTTCTATATTTCCTTATAATATGGGAAACATCTGTTCCTAAAAGGCCTGGTATATAACACTCCTATCTACAATTTTTCTTTACAAGCCGTTTTTTCGGCTAAGTTTTAAAAGAAAACAAGAAGTTAGTGACCCTTGTACGAATAAAACTTGACTGTTAGAGTTGAGAGTAGGGAGCATTTTTTTTCCCAAAATTCATATGGCTTAATTCTCCAAAACCATGTTCTTTTATTATTTGGGAGTCTTATGTATTTCAAAGGTCATCAGTGTGCGAGAATTTTTTTAGCTTTCTGTTGTAAATCATTGAGGGGGAAGTAAAAGAGGACGTGAACAGCCTAGTTCATTTATGTGGGGGGTTTTTTTGGGGTTTTATTAATGCTGTAATACACTATGTTTGTTTTATTTGATTTTATTTTCTTGTAGCTTGAGTTTTTGCAGAAATATATATGTATGCTAAAAATTACTTTATAGTTACAAAAAAGGATATTAAAATCCATTTTCAACCTGATGTAGATGCACTCTTATATACCCACAGAGCAATAAGTCATGTACAGTATCAAACATGACATACTAATGCAAGCACATACAAAGGGAAAAACTTTTAATTGTAAACCTATATTTCGAATATCCAAAAATATCTAGCAACACAGGAAAAGGGCATGTATGAAATTGGCTTTTAAAATTTCCCAAATTTCATGCGCATAATAATAGCCTAGAATGCGCCTGATTATGAACTGCTCAAAGGGGGGTCATAATCAGGCGCATTCTAGCGCTTGTATGACACTTCTGGCTCAGGTAAACCACTTTCAAAGGGGTTTACCTGAGCCAGCAGTAATGCGCCTAGACATGCCGTAGCGAAGCTATAAATCTGTAGCTTCGTACGGTTCTAGTGTGTCCTGCCTTCTGCATGCTTCACGAAATCAGGTGCATTACAAAGTGCTGCAGGCGATATGTAATGTGTCTGATAATGGCGTGTGGGCCATTTAAAAATGTATATTGGGCTGAAAAGACGCCAGGTATCTGGGGCAGCCCTGTTCATACATGCCCCCCAAACTGTCCACTGGATAGAATTTTTTTTATCTGAGAAGATGTCGGTCTAATATATCCATAAAATACCTTATAGTGTATGAGGAATAATTGAAATTCTAAATATAGTTTATATTTGCACACAATAGAAAGAGAATCCACGCCACACCTTCAGATAGCTTAGAAGTATTTATTCAAGCAGTTGAGCAATCACAGAAGAAATGTGTTACTCTCCATACAGACAAGTTGAGTTGATAATAATTTAGTGGAGTATTCCCATAGTCTGACGTTTCCGCCAACAGCCTCTCCGGCTCTGCTCAGCTCACCTCCCGCATCTAGGTCAATTATGATCAAGGCCTGTTGGCCGAAACGTCGGACTATGGGAATACCCTACTAAAGGATTATCAACTGAACTTATCTGTATGGAGAGTAACACACTTCTGTGATTGCTAAACTGCTTGAATAAATACTTCTAAGCTATTTGAAGTTGTGCCATGGATTCTCTTTCTGTTGAGTACCTTGTCACAGGCTTTTCCACTGAATACCCGACCTATACGTTATCTGTTTATATTTTCACAGTGTGTTGGACAGTGATCCTTATGACTATGTTCACACTAGTCCACAAAAAGGTTGCAGCATATAAAGAGTAAGGTTTAAAAGATTCTTCTTTAGTTCAACATAAAATCTACAATGTTTTGACTCATATCAGTCTTGATCAAGCATAACACACAAGTGTATAATCCAGATATATATAGGTGTATCTATCCATCAACCACCAATCATGTGAGGGTTACATCCCCAGTTAATTAACATCACATTCAGGACTGGGACAAAGTATTCTGGTGCCCTAGGCAAATAAAGCATATAGCGTCGCCTCAAGAAAAATTACGCCTACTCCATACCTCCTTGCGCCCCCCTTCCTGCTTTGGATGAGGTGGGGCCCTAGGCATTCGCCTACCTTAGCCTACCCATGGTCCCAGCCTTGATCACATTGTTCAAAGAAACATTGTATCATATACAGCATAAATGTATAATTCACATGATTATTAATTGTCTGTTAACACTGGTGTCAAAGTTTCCATACTTGAAGAACCTTTGATATATCTGTAATTAATAGTGAAGAAATCATGAATCCTGACTTCGATAGGATCCATCCAGTATTAAACTAGGGTGCTTGGAGCCCACCAGTGGAGTGGAGTTGATTCTTGGGACCAACCAGTGTGGTTGATTTTTGGGAGTGCCAAAAGAGCTGTTTTGGGGGGCCCCAAAAAGGAGTTGTTTTTTTGGGGCCCACCAAGGAAATGATTTTTGGGCCCACCCAAGACAAACCGTACATAACTGACTTTAAAAACCATGACTCTTGCCTCGGGGTTCTCTTTCTCTGCTTTTATCCTTGAAGAGCAGCCCCAGTCCTGCCAGGCCCAGAGACCTAACATGCTCAGAGGCCCAACGGGCCAACATATGGCACACAAAGTCCTTTGAAATCAACATGGACATTAAAGCTTTATGGTTTAAAAAAAAAATTTTCAAATACACAGTTAGGGTGTTCTGAGTTACTAGGGGCAGGAAGAGTTCCTCTTTTGCAACCTGGTGAAGAACATCCTTTACTCCCTGCTGCGTCTTATCAGCAGTGCAGGAGCTTCTTTATGTTTCTTAATAATACATTTTAACCCTTTAGAGCTCTGTAGCCGTTGGCTCTGCTGTTTAGACCCTTCCATCACTAAAGGTCCCTGTAACAGGCTTATCTAGGATTAACAGAGCTGACATGCCAATCACTGCTGTAAACCTGAAGCTGTCTGTGAAGAGGAGGCTCTGTAAAACAGCATGGTAAGAATGACCTTTTAGGCTACAGGGGGCCAAATAAAAAAAATAAAAGCTTGTGCTTACCTTTCACCGGTCCTCAGTTTCAGTACTGGTTCTCTCTGGTCTTTTGTTTACTGTCTTCCTCCTCCGGACAGGAACTAGCTGCAGCAGTCACGTGCCTCTGCTTCCATCACGTTCAGAGCCTTTCACTTCCGTACAGTGATGTAATTGAATGGCATGTGACTGCTGCAGCAGTGAGATTCCTTTCCAGAAACAGCAAACAGTACTAGTAAACAGAACAGTGGGAAGACCTTCTCCTCTACTGTTTAAACTCTTCTATTACCAATGTCCCTGTAGCAAGCTCAGCAAGGAATACCAGAGCTGATTCACTGCAATAGAATCACCCACAGCCTAACTAGGTAGTGGGAGCCTGAAGCTGGCTGTGAAGAGCAGGCTCTGTGAATATGTGAAACAGCATGGTAAAAACACACTGTTATGGGTGGGGTACATAGCTTGCCTCAAGGAAAAGGCAGCATGTTCAAGTGTGTGCAGTGTAGAATTGGTTCATAAGGGCAATATCCATGAACACTGTCACTATCCACTAAATGTATCCAATAGACAATAAATAGTAGC
>JAODAL010022195.1:0-65299 GCA_025379985.1 Phyllomedusa bahiana | reverse complement strand
TTTCCTTTTTTCTCAACCTACCCGCAAAAATAGAAAGAAAATTTGATAGTTATCAAATATATAAAATTAAGTATTTAAATTTAATAAAAAATGTGATTCATATAAAATTAATATAAAAATATATAATGTCCCAAAAAATATAAAAATATCTCCATAAAATGCATTTAAAATTGAAAGAATCTAAAACTAATTTTACATTAAATAACCCACTGATATTGTTGTTCAGATTCTTACATTTTTAATTTTTACTACATTAAATTTGAAATTTATTTTTGCTGCTCTCACCCTTTATTCTACCTGCAGCAATAGTCAGCAAACCAGAGGTCTGGCTGGGATCTGTGGTCCACCAAGCAAGATCAGTAGCATAGTTTCTATTCACTGACATGCTATTCTAATACTTTTCTTTTATTTCCAGCCCATCTATAACCTTTATAAATGTACTATTAGACACATATATGAATGTGGTTCGGCAAAACCAGGTGCATTACTGAACAGGCCGATCTATTTCATTGTGCTCTGCCTGAGCCTGAGGAGTCGAAGTGGAGCTAGATTTGCTGTTAGGGAAAAAAATGTCCACCAAGCAAGATCAGTACCATAGTTTCTACTCACTAACATGCTATTCTAATACTTTTCTTTTATTTCCAGCCCATCTATAGCCTTTATACATGTACTTTTAGACACATATATGAATGTGGATCAGTACCATAGTTTCTACTCACTGACATGCTATTCTAATACTTTTCTTTTATTTCCAGCCCATCTATAGCCTTTTATGTACTTTTAGACCATTATGATTGTGGATCAGTACCTAGTTTTATCTGAATGTTTTCTAATACTTTTCTTTTATTTCCAGCCCATCTATAGCCTTTATACATGTTTGGTGCATTATTAATGCACCTAACACATAAGCGAGATGCATCGAACTTTAGACTCCATTTATAATCGCACAAAAACCCCTTTCATACATTCAGGCGCATTATACGCTGAAAACGAGACTCGACAATTCACTTTCAATCGCCTTTCTTCATGCATGTCACCCTAAGTGCTTAGTGTCAGCTTATTGTGTACATGCTACATGTTGTTAAGAGCTTAAAGATGTCTGTCCACAGGAATAGAATAGGTTGGGTCCATGTGCAAGACTGTTATTCCTTATATCCTAGGATATAGAGGTGAAAAAAAATTATTTTACCCTGCTGTTCTGTTCGGTCAAAAATGACCGAATTTGAAATTTGATGTATTTTAAAATATTCATTATGCGGTTCTGAAACTTGTGGTGCATTGACTTTTCCTCATTTGAGGGGTTCTTGCTAATAGCAGTTTTTATTTATTTATTTTATGTTTACTTTTTGCTCCACGTCTTTTTTTACATCGGTCAAAAATGACCGATAGCCTTTTATACTAATCTCCAGCCATTTTTTGAAAAAAATAAAGGAGTTATAATCTCATTTTGGTCTATTAGTTTCATACTACTATTTATCAATTTATCTAGGTCCTTTTGGTCCATGCAGAGTTACACATACATACATTTTCAAATTATGATACTGTAGATGGTTCCTTTCCAGTATAGTTATGTGCTGTTCTTTAGAAATAGTTCAATTCAGTTGTCAACCTTTCACATGATAAATGTGAATTATTTGTCTTAGCTGGTTCCTTGTATTATCTGGTTCTATTATCTAATGATGACCTGAAAACAGCACTAATAAATTCTGTCTGACAAAATGTGTTTGTTTTACTTTGTTCTGCTAAAGGGGGTGTTTTAGCTTATCAGTAGACAAGTACAATACTATTCTATAAAGTAACTTTACTTTCAATACAACTTGAGAGAACATAGAGAGAGAGCACACATGAGACAGCTCTGAAAACTCATCTTTACATATATGTAACAGAAGAGGAACAGAAGGAGAAGGACTTGCCAGCAGCTTCCTGCACACATAGGAGAGGGATGAAGGACCTGACCACATAACCTGCAGGTCCTCAATACTATACCACTGTGTGGAGATCTACCTGACTACAGGAGGAGAAGGAGGGGGAAAGACTTAGAGCTGTAAGTGCTATTTCTATGAAATAGACCCAAATTGGAAAAAAATAACTATATTAAAGAAGAATTTTTTTAGAGGAGTTGGGAAAATAACTGGTTAGCTCATATATGAACAAAGAAAAGTAACACCCAGAGATGATGGAGCTGCAGCCATTGTCCTCAGGATCCAACAGCATGCTGAAGAAAGTGAACCAAGGGCTTTAGCTAGCACTGCGACGATACCCACGGCCTCCACCAGCAGCGCTACCAGCTTAAAACGGAAACAATGCGCCTTCTGTCCAACATCAAGTAATCACAAATAAATGTGATATGTTGCAAATGTACAAAGTACTTATGCAAAAGACATGTAAATTACACTTGTGACGAATGCAAATAGTAAATTTAGCACCTTGAACCTTATTTCACATTTTATATAGAAAAAACTAGACTTTTCATTTTTTTTTTTTTTAAATATATTTACATACAGTTTGATGTTATTAGTTATAGTTTACAGTTTTATAAAGATTTTTTTTGTGCAAATGTGCAATATGCATGAATAATGCAATAAGGCCATGTAACATTTTTTGACACAAAAAAAATAAAAATTAAGTTTTTGATTTCATTTTTCATTTGTTTATGAACAACCATGTTCACATACAGTATAATAATACAAAAGAAATGCAAATAAAACACTTAAATTAGTTTAAAATCCAGACTTTAATAGGCTCGGTCAAAAATGACCAGAACATTATATGTGTATAGTAGAACCGAACAGAACAACAGGGTTAATCAGTGAAGTACTAAAGGAGGAGCTGCTGGCTTGGCCTCATGTGGAAGATGGATAGGTATGGGATGCTGCATCAGTGTGTGTTCCTACTGGTGTCTGATGACTTTGGTAAATGTATGCATGATGTGGGTGTCTGGTGATGCCTGTGTGCACAGGTGAACAGGTAATGTCTGGAGAGCTTGAGAGGAGTGTAGAGCAATGAATTTTACTCATCAGGGTCATAACCCTTTACTAGTCCATCTGAGGGTCTAGTGATAGACAGAAAAAATCACTCAAATATGTTCTGAGTTCCACCTGTACAGTTGGTATCTCCCACAGGAGAAATCTTACCAGATAGTGATCTCTGTCTGACAAAGTGAAAGTAAAACCTGGTTCCATGTAATACTGAGGGAAACCATCTGATTTGCTAGTGACAAATGTGATTTTAAAATTTTTTTGGGGGTTTTTGTGTAGGGGTAAAGGGGTCTTTTTAACCCAAACAAGTGACTCCTTTTTTCTTATATATGATGGAAGTAAAGCCAAACCACATATTTGTCTGCAGACAGCTGTTTTGAGATGTTTGCCCTTCATCAAGAGTAGATTGATAGTTGGCTGAGAGGTTCTAGATGTCACTTTAAAGGGTTAATATTCGTCATTAGGGAGAAGCACCATATAGGTGGGAACTCTTTTTTTGCAATGGCGACTCCACTGAAACTTAAATATATTGAAATAAGCTCAAGGAAATAGAGATACAACTCTGTCATACTTATTGAAAGTAGAATTTTCCTCAATCACTCTGACTCTCAAAAAACCTGAACACATCTCGAGTAATGAGAAAGGAATCCCTTTGGGATTAATAAATTTGTTTAGAGCCTCTCATTTGAAATGAGGATTTTACGTCGACTATTTGTATCGGCATATTTTCTATCGGCAATTACAAGACGACCCGTTAGTCGATAATAGTTATCGCCGATACCTTTAAAAAGTTTTGGGGAGAGGAACAACCCTTCATTCTTAACCCAAAAACGGGCTGGGAACTGTTTTCCCCACTAAAAGTCAAAGGAAATGTTCTACTTTTGGGGAAACATTAGGTTATAAAACCCACAGAAAAAAAGTCACAGCCTTTTCCTACCCCTGTCTTGTACCCAGCATGACCCTTAAACGCAGCCCAAAAAATTAAAAAAAGTGCCGGAGGCGTATGTTTGAACCATCATTTTACTTAACTGGACTTTTGACTATACCTGCCCCTGGAACGCAGCATAACCCTTAAAATTTTGACCCAAGATTTAAAAAGTGCCAGAAAAAAGGGTCTTTCAACCCCCATTTTTTTTGAACTGGACAAGACACCCGTCCGGGGCCACTGCATGACCCCCAAAACCCTGATGCCCCCCCCCCAGATTTAAAAAGTGCGGAAAGGTGTCTTTCAACCACCATTTTAGTTGAACGGGACATTGTATATCTGTCCTGGGCCACAGCATGAGCCCCAAACCTGCAGACCCACTTTAAAAAAGTTTCGGAAAAAGGAATCTTTTAACCACCTTTTTTAGTTTAACGGCTAGATGCCCCTGCCCGGACCCAGCATGACCCCCAAAACCTGCATGACCCCCCGATTTAAAAAGTGCCTTAAAAAGGAGTCTTTCAACCCACCATTTTGTTAAACGGACTTTGACATACTGCCCGGGCCCACACATGCCCCCAAAACCCCAGCCCCCACTTTGACAATGTGATTACAACATTTGTGGCCCGTGCTGAAGGACGAGGGGGGTTAAGATTGGGATCAGGTTGCATTAAACCTAAAAAACAGTTGGGGGGCGTGTTGTTACTGAGACCACAGGGCCCCTAAACCCGCGTGCGGGGCTGAGGGTCGTGCAACCGACGATCCGTGGCATGCTTTGTTGTGCCAGCCGGGAAGGGCCTTTCTCGTACCTCTACTCCATGTCCTCCCCCCCTCTTTGTCGCTTACCACCTGCATTTCGCTCCTGTTCAGAAAGATTTTTTTTTTTAAAAAGGTATGGAAGAGTTTTTGACGTTCTTATGAAAGAGGCAAATCACGCTATTTTTTTAAACCTTTAAATTTCCCTACACCCAAAATGGGTTTTTGAAACTGAATTGTTTCTTGCGAATCCTGTAAAATGCGGTCTGGGGGGAAAAAACCTTTAGACAAAATCAACAGGTTTTTCCCTTTCGCCCCAGGGATTTAAAAACCCCCCAGTGGACTGGAATGATATTTTTAAAAACAAAATATCATACAAGTGCCTATCTGCGTCCAAACCCGGATTCACCGAGCGAAATAAAACTATTCAGAAGTTACACGAATGAGAAATTGCGTTTTTTGCAACAATGACAAACGAGAACAATTACTAGAGAATTTTTCTATCAGAATTGTCGTACAGGGTGGATATTTGAAAAAAATGGGCCCCCCCACGTGCAATACAGCTATTTAAAAATTTACGGTAAAAAACGGTTTTTTGCTTATTCAAATTTAAGTGAAAAGGTGGCTCTATGAAGAAAATGGGCAGCACCAAAGTAAAAAAAAAAAAAACCCTATTTGAAAATGTTTGGATAATAAAAGCCTTTTTTTTTGACCATATATACACCTGGGTGACTACAAAATTGCTGTATTCAAATTTAAGTTCAAGGGGGGCTTTTAAACAAACTGGACTCCCCCAAGTAAAAAAAAAAAAGTATTTGAAATGTAAGGATAATAAAAGGGGTTTTTTTGCACCTTAATAACCGGGGTGACTACAAAATTGATGTATTAAAATTTTAGTTAAAGGTGGCTCTATGAACAAAAATGGGGCCCCAAAGTGAAAAAAAAAAAATTTGAAATTTACGGAAAAAAAAAAAAGCCGTTTTTTGCCCTATAAATACACTGCGGTGATGCAAAATTGCTGTATTAAAAATTTAGTGCAAGGGGGTCTATGAACAAAAACTGGGCCACACCAAAAAAAAAAAAAAAAACTAAAAAATTGTGAAAGAATAAAAGTTGAGTTTTGCACCTATAAAATTTTCACCTGCGTTCTAGAAAAGATTTGTATCTAATAAAAGTACGGCTGACAACATTAAAGTAATATTTCACAAAAACTGGCCAAAAACTGTTAATAAAAAACCCTTGAATGAGGGTAAAAGCCAGTCTGGGTGCCATTCCACTCTCCTTTCAAAAGCCTGCCCCCCACCTGTCTGGTGTTCACTGCAGCACCACCCCCCCCCCTTTCCCCCGGTGTAAAAGGCTGGTGCTCCTTTAAAATTTCGCCCCAAGTAACTAAAAACTGAAAAAAAAAATTAATTACCCCAAGTTTTATGTTCACAGCTAAAAGAAAAGTTGTCTGTGTGAACAAAAAGAAAAGTTTCGCTGAGCTGTTTTTGGGGAGACCGAGACCGTCTGTCTTTGATCACAGACACCATGATCATGAACGGGGGGGTGTTCATGTAAAACGAGGGGTATGTGATTTTTCCCGCCAATCCAAAACCCTACACTCCCCGTCATGACGTTCGACACCCGGGTCACCCTGCTTTATTTCTGAGCTGATTTGTGGCCGCCCCCAAAAAAAAAATGCAGGAAGCCCTGAAAAAAGGCGCGATTTTTTTAGATTTTGCAAAGATTTTAAAAATAAAAAAATCGGTGATCGAAAAAAAATCCGATCAAAAAAAAACCGTGCCGATTTCAACTTTGTCGTAATAACGCTCAACACTACTCTCACCCATCCAAACCCGTGCTCTCTTGCCTGGGAAAAGGAAAAAACTGCCCAAAAAAAACGTGTTTAGCATCCCGGTTTTGGCTTTATTCCCCGGGTTTATTGCTATGACCCCCCCAAAATCATTTTAATCAGATTGGACTTGAGGAACTCTACATCCAATAGGGGATGCTAAGTCTTAGCTATTTCCCCTTGAGCTTATTACAGTGAATTTAAATATCAGTGGAGCAACCATGGTATATAAGTCTCCATACACCTACATGGTGCTTCTCTTTAATGAGGAACATTACTCCCTTTTGAGCCAAGAATTTGCTTTACACATGATCTCATATATGAATATGATATACAAATATTTATCATGTTTCCCACAATAGTGATCATCATTGAAACATCATGAATTCATCAATATCATGGATATCACAATAGAACAAAACGGTAAGATGTTTTCTTCTCTTGTTTTAGAAGATCTACAGTATAAAAAGGTTGTTTACTACTCAATTTTAGAAAAAAAAATGCATTTTCAGTTGGTTTTTTAGAATACTGCTAATCCACTGGATGCCTGAGGTTCCCTATTAAGTAGTCCCCAAGAGGACTCCACCACCCCTGGATTAGTAAGCCATTACAAATGTAAAGAGTTTAGTGATTTAATTTGCAAAAGGAAAATAAAACTCAAAATATTACTTTTGTACAGGAGTCTTTATTGTAACCCTTTCCAACCACAGAGATTTTTGTTTAAATCACACCCAGCTGATTGATTCAGTAATACTTTCAGGACTTGGACTAAAGGATCAATGTGCCATAGATTGCAACTTTGCCAATTGAGCTATTCAGCTTTCTGGATAAATCCTCTGCTGAACCCTAGTCTAGTTCCTTGCCTCTCCAGTTTCAGTCCTCAAATTCTTGATTGGCTCCAGTCTTTGCTTTTCTAATCTCGCCAGGCCTTGCACTTTTTACCTTACAAGATAATTGTGCTCTCAGCCTTAATCACAGAAATATTTTTATAAGACATTAGTCTTCTCAGTTAGTGTTTATCGAACTGTTCTAGAAAAGTTCAGTTCTAGTAGAACTTCTTGAATTTTTAGAACCCGTACATTTTACTGTTCATTCAAGTAAATTTCTAGTTCTAGTTCGACACACCATTTTCAGTTTAGTTTTCAGTGGCTTTCTGCACTTTTGGCGGCCATCCAATCACCTTTCTGCACTTTGGCAGTCATCCAATCAGTGCAGAGCACAAAGAAGTGTTAAATAGCATTTTCCTCTCCAAAGGCAGCAAAAGTTAGGGAGTTTGATATTGCTGGCTTCATCTTTTCCACACTCAGAAGCTGTTATTTGGTGACATTTGCAGGCTCACATAACGCCTAACTCTCATATACATGGATATATATTATACAGAGTGCTTGGATTTGCTAAATCATACTCAGTGCCTAAAAGTTCAGTTTTGGAGTTTTGGGGGTTCAGTAATTATATAACACACCGTCTCCAAATCTCTTATGTGTCAAAAGAGCTTTTGGGCCACCTCAGGATGCAGAGCCCCGTAGCAGTTGCTACCGCTGCACCTTCTATAGCTACGCCGCTGCTTACAAGCTGTCCTCATCTTTTCAGTTAGCCATCGAAAGGAATGAAGTATTTTAGCCTCTCAATTTTTTTCTGTCACTCTCAAATTTTCTTCACTAAGTTGTTCCACGTATCCAGTTTACTGTTATGTATGGTAATTACAGCTTCTCCTTACCTGTATAGATATAAGGATTAAACAGAACATCTTCTCCCATAGACCTTAATGGGGTTCAAAGTTCGAGTTCGAATTTGAATAGAACTTTGAATCGAACTTACAGAAGTTCGAGGTTCTAATCGAACTAGAACTTTTTACTGTTTGTTCAACACTATTGTCAAGAATCCATATCACTGACCACATGGAGATTCAAAAATAACTTTTACTGATATCTTTTTAAAGAACGAAAAAACTTACCATTAGTATATAAAAAAAATACATAGTATAAGTATCCCTTATAAAAAAGAGTAAACAGTGTGCAATGATACATAGGGGACAGTAAGTTTGTCATACAAGTTATCAACCAGCATAAATTTATGCTAACACACATGACAGATGCAGCCTTCCTAGCTCTGCTTGGTATTCTTCATCAGATTTACAAAAGCGTATCTAGAGCTAGCTCATCTGTATGGATGCAGTTTAATGCATGGATCCTCTTCCAAGCTAAACAGAAAATACAGCATAAGAAAGTATATGATGATCTAGCACAAAGATTTGCAGATCCATAAAAATTTGAAAAACTTTAATTAATAATCTATTAAAAATACAAAAAGATCATAGCAACACAACTAGATTTAGATGAAAGACAGTGTGCAAGAAAAAAAGGCCCAAGACACCCTCTTACGCATTTCAAGCACACAATGTGCTCTTCATCATAGCATAAAACATCTAAATCTAGTTGTGTTGCTACAGTGTTTTTGTAATTTTAATGGATTCTGAATGAAAGTTTTTCTGATTTTTATGGATCTGCGAATCTTTGTGCTGGATCACCACACCACTTTCTTAATCTACATCAGTGTTGATCGAAATTTTCTAGAAAACTTAAATTTTAGTAGAACTTCTCAAATTTTTAGAATTTGAACCAAACCAAACATTTTACTATTTGTTCAAGTAAATTTCTAGCTCGAGTTCGACACCCCATTTTCAGTTTTTATTTTCAGCGGCTTCCTGCACTTTTGGCGGCCATCCAATCACCTCTCTGCACTTTTGGCAGCCATCCAATCAGTGCAGAGAACAGACAAGTGTCAAAAACATCATCGCTGAGGTGTAGGGCTATCATTGGCTGCTAAAATCACATGACCATGTTATATATATTTCACTGTATTTCCTTGTGAACGCCATTTTTAGCTCATTCTCTGTAATGTGCAAATGCTCTTAGTTAGTTAAATAGCATTTTCCTCTCTATAGTCATCAATAGTGAGGGAGTTTGGTATTGCTGGCTGCATCTTTCCCACACCCAGAAACTGTTATTTGGTAACATTTGCAGGCCCACAGAAATAACTAACCTCCTTCATATACCTGGATAATATATTTTACAGATAGTGTTGCGGATTTGATAAATCATACTCGTGCTCAAAAAAGTTCTGTTGTTGCAGTTTTGGGTTAAAGTAATTGGTATAACACCACCAGTCTCCAATCTCACATCGTGTCTACTGGGAGCTTTTGGGCACCCCTTCAGGATGCAAGGGAGACCATAGCAGTTGCTGCCAAAATGCACACTTCTATTATCTATAGATAAGCCCCCTGCTTGAATGCTGTCACTCTTATTCTTCATTTAGCCATCTGAAAAGATATGAAGTATTTTTGCCTCTATAAACTTTTTTCTGGATGAACTTAACATCAGCAGCTCACAAATTTCTCTTCATCAATTCTGTTAACTCACAAGCACTGTTTTCGGGGCTGGGCTGGGCGAGTTTTAATGCGTATACGTCATATGGGGTGGGTTTTTTTTTGGGTAAATGTTTCATTGTGGAACGCCATAGAAATTTTTATGGCCGATTCAAAGTTCGTGTTCTATAATTGAAATTCGTTCTGTTAGACTATTTGGGGGTAAAGTGGAGGATGCGTTACGAGTTAGCGGGGTGGGGGAGAATCTACTCTACAATCTTCATCAAATACAATATGGGACTAGAAAAAGTCACTAAACTAGACTATATTATAACCTTCCTAACTGGCAGGGGTTCTGCCCTGACAAGGGTGCCCTCAGTCTGTGGATTCTCACCATATGTTTCCTAAATACAAATCAGAATTGTATTGATACATACATTATTCCCAATGCATTTCCCCACTTTTTTATGGCGGTTCTTAAGGGGTTTGTGATGTTAAAAAATAACAGGTCCTGCATCTCTACAACCAAGCGAATACGCTGGTAACTGTCCTAACATCACAGATCCACTGAGGAAAACCCACCATCAGGAAATTGGGGCCTGATGATATTCCAAAGATTATTGTTGACATTAGATTGGTTTGTGTAGTCTTGTTGTATTAGGTCTAATGTGTTCTAAATAGGGCCTTCTCAAACCATATAGCATAAGACATACCATACACCACCACAAACACAATTTAACTTGACTTACAAATGCCAGGGAAACACTCGTGAACGGCTACATGCAATGAATTCATGATTGGGGAGTGGGATTTTTTGTGTGTTTTTTAGGCGGTAGTTTTATGTGATCGTTGCAATTTTTGGGGTGTGTATTATGGTTTTTTAGAGGGTATTTGGAATGGGTGTGGTTAAGACTTTTCTGTTGACTGGGCGAGTTGAGTAATCTGATAATTATTAGCAGATGTATTTGGGGGGTGGTGGGGGGTGGGGGGTGTTTTGGGTAGTTTGTTTGGGGGGGGTTTGTGCGGGGGGAGTTGGAACTGATTGTGGGGTGGGGTTTTATCTGGGGTGGGCGGGGAGGGAAGCTGGGGGGGAATATTGTTTTGTTACTTTATACTGGTTTGTTGTAAGGTTTTTGGGGTATCGGGTCTGGTGTGGAGCTCATGGGTGTATTGCGAAGGAGGATAAGGGTATTGGCCGGCAACAATATAATCCCCAGTTAACAATCTTATGATTACGCCAGGTACATGAGAGGAATTGTTGCTCTAAATGGACCCAGTTAATAGGGTGAATTTTGTTATAATTATAATTTATGTTTTAAATAAATTTTAGTGCTCTGTATGGGATTGCATTTGTTACTTTACTTAAAAGGACAATAATTATTAACAGATTGTTGTTGTGTGGAAGGAATTTCGGTTAGGATTAAAGAGGTTGTATACGTTTTTAGGGTAGGGTTGTATTGTTTTTGAAATGACTTTTGTTTGTAGATTTTTTCTTTCTTATTATATTATATTTGCCAAAGCTGAGTTTTTGAAGCAGATATTGGATCTATAGATGGTGCTCGGTGTACTGGGGTTAAATGGGTTGGCTAGGGAAGGGGTAATTATTATGGGGGTATGTGCGGGTTAGAAGATTTTGTTATGCTCTGAGCATGATCGGTGTGTATGGGGTGAGCTGTGGAGATAGGGAAATAGTAAGTGGGAGGAGTGGGAGCATATATGAGGAGGGGAGTTTGGAAGGGTAGGGAGGTGTAGGAGAGGAAGAGTTGGTGGGGTGTGTGTTCGACGTGTAGGGGGTGTTAGGGGTTTGGTCTTGGTAATGCTTAAATCCTTGATTTAAATAGGAGATATAAATTATGTTTTTAATTTTTCTTTAACAAAGCAATGACATCATACTATATTTGTAATTGCTTCATTCCTACATTGTTTGTGTGCAACAGACAAAGAAAAGATCCCTAGTAGTGCTGCGATTCAGATTTGGGATCTATGTATTTGGAAAGCCATTAACTGAGTATGTGGGGACTTTATTATTTCTAACTCAATTTTAGTAAAACCTGAGTAAATAGGGATGTGAGGGCTGGGGGTTTCTTTTAGAGGTATGTGCACACAGGCTCTTATTTTGGGGGCATTTTTCGGCACATATTGAGCGCGATACTGCACTTAATATAAGCGAAATGAAGACACCCAATCATTACAGTAATTCCACCAGTTCTCATAAGAGAACTATGGATTTACGCCTCCTCTTCCTGAGCATTCAATGTAACGACTGATCCAGCGACTCCGAACTCAAAGCTTAATTGCGGGGTACCGTACTCACGTACGCCCCGCTGTATTTATAGCCATGTTGGTGAACATACAGTCTGAGTTTAAGTTAACCCCTAGTTATCAGCACCATCCCATTCTGCAACACTTATGTGGCCGGACACAACTGAAATTTCCAAATTCCGTCAATAATCACATTGATTTGGGTAATATTGCATACATTTTTTGGTGATTTTCATAAAAATGTTATGTCAAACCAAAACCTTAATTGGGATTAGGGTTTTTTAGAGGTTAATTTACCATTCCTGGGCTTTCCCGTTCAAGAAGTGACTTCTAGTGCATTATCTAACATCCCATTGGATGTCATTTCCAATTACGACAACAAATTCCTATGTTATATGTTAGAGATGGCGACGAATCGATTTCTTACGGAAGTGGAATTCGTTTAGCATTTTCAGGAAAACTTCGGTTCAGGAACCGAAAGTCTGAACTTTGGAGGTTCTTCGGCCGTGACGATGTGTGCTTTTGATTAATTAAATTGGCGCGAGAACATGGCGCTACTTGGGGCAAAGCACTTCGGAGGGGAAGAGGGCATAGCCTGCCAAGGACATGTGACAGAGGCTGAAGCCAATCAGAGACAGGCGGGATTATGTGATCGTCATCCAGCTCACTTAGTTGCTTGTACACCGGGCGCGAAGCCAAGGAGTGAGGATATAGCCTCTCTCGGTGCTCATCAGGGGAACGGTGAGCCCGCGGCTGATAGATCTTAATGATAGTTGGTTGTGGGTTTTAGAGATTTCGGTGGGGTGTCCTCCCAGCTTGTCTCAGAGAACTGTTCTATTATTGTTCACTATTCATAATTTGTTGGGGTATTGGATCTGAAATCCAGTGGTAGCGTCCACTGCAGCTGCATATATACATTCAATATCCAAGTGGGAATCTAAGCCAGTTGCCTGTTGTATTCATTTAAAGAAACAGAGTTTTTTAACAATACTAATTCCAATCATATTTTTGGCGGCTCAAATTCTATTGCGCAACTCTTTACTTCCAGGAGGTTAATACAGCGTTGTTTTGCCGATGTCGGACCCCAAAGAAAACCGTCTTTTTCATCGCACAAATATATTTTAATTTGGTCCATGTAGGACTATCCTTTCACTAGAAATGGTGTTTTGTACCAAATGTCACTATATTGGTGGGTGGAAGGTGTTATTCATAGATCTGGGGTTCAATAGAGTATTTGATTTTCGTTTTGGGGGTGGAGATATTGGAGGGGGAGAATAGGTTATTAATGGGGAGAGTTGTGTTGATAGGGGGGGCGGAGGGCAGGGGGAGGTAACAATGTCTTTAAGGAGGGGGATTAGAATTTTTGTGGTGTATGGGGGAAGCGGTGAGTTTGGATATTTGATTTGGGGTTGGTATTAGGGTGAGAGGGGGGGGGGATATTCCTCACTCCTAATAATCTAATATTACTCAAAAATTTCAACATTTCCAACAACTTAATTAAAAATATTATATCATAATAAAAATAAAACTCTCCCCACTAGCTACTTCAAAAACATACTACAACTTACCTCCCTTAAAACTTCTACTAAAACCATAATATACTAAATATCTTACTACACAATTACTCCATTCAAGACCACTCTCCCCCCAACTACTATAATAATTTCAACCAAAATTAAAGATCATTATAAATACAATTAATAAAATCTTTCTAGATATCCTCCCTCATACGCGTCTAAACACTAAACTCCAATATTCGAGCTTATTCTTATCTAATTTTAATGCATACTTCTACAACTCTAAAGACCCTAATTTGTATCTTACTTTTTTGCAACACACAATTATATTTACTCCCTTCAATTAACTACCCCACAACCCCTTTCACTATCTAAACACTTTTCACCCAATAATTCTCCCAAAACCACTTTTACTAACTATATAAATAATATATATCATCCCACTCACCAAACACCCTCTCCTCCACACATCAACACAAAAACATCACTACCACCTCACTTTAACCAACCCCAATATCACAAAATAATAATATTCTACGTCCCCTCCAATACCTCACACCCTTTAACCACTTAAATATTACCCACAACTTTCCCTAAAACAAACCTTCAACCAACCTTTATAAAATATATTATCCACTCCTTTCAACTCTACAATACCCCTCTAACTCAAATACACCATACATTCTAAACAAGCCCGAATATTCATAATTCATATCTCTATAATCACACCAACCCCTCTCCTAACCAACTCCTCAAAGTACACACAATAATTATATCGACTCATCCTCGAAATTGTAAAAGGCTGACCGAAATAATCACTAGTTTGTGAGTTCTCAAACAAACTTTATATCAATCACTTTAAGTCATAGGTGTTATGATGATAAGTCCGTTTTGTTTTCGCGTTTTTTAATATCCATCTAAAAACCAACAGAATCAACACTCACACCACTTAACTGTTAACATTTCATCACTCCATACAATCACCCTTATACACTCGTAATAATTAATATCCATATTACAACTTTTTCATATGTTAGTTATACAAAATTTCGAATTAAGATCCTATATAAATTCAAAAATATACTTGCTTTCTACAAAATTTTTCTCTTTTCTTAATTTGAATGTCTTTGAGCAGATAGCAAACACGCATATTTTATTCTAACTTACAACATTACAAAGTCATATGTAAAATAGCTTCTCTTCTATTCTGCGAGCCATTTACTTATCTCGGGTTTTAAAATAAGTGAATTGTTTTTTGTATATTTTAAATGTTTGCCTCTGTCTGTAGACAAATATTATCTTGTCTACTTCGTCAATCTCGCGAATACTCATTATAATCAATTTTTCATCCGTATTGTCAATCACAAAAGCAAGGTAAAGTTACGATACTGTATCTTTTGTTGTCAGCCCTTTTTACTATCGTTATTAATGAGTAGAAGACCCTCCCACTATACCCCAAACCAATAAATAAGAATGTGCGGTAATCATTAGCGATTTACCATTCATGGGAATATAAAAAACGTATGGTTTATGTTGGCTAAGTGCCTTGAACGTAATACTTTAAACCTCGTATTATTCAACAGCCACACGAATTAAATATCTAGCATTCTTTATCTCTTGCTAGCGTATAAGTTTCATGTCAGAGTGACTCATTAAATTATTCATGAGATAGAAATTCAAAGCCTCGTATATCTGCAACCACATCCTACAGGGTGTTCCTATTAAAGTAATCACACTAATCATAGAAAACTTTTAGCGCATGCGCCATTGTAGATGGCAAGCGAACAGCACTATTATATACTCATAGTTTAGCTCACTAAAATACTAATCGCTTATCAAGCGTTACAAAATATGAGTAGCCAAATAAGTATGGTAATATGCACAAAATATATACGAACTACACAACCCATCCCCTCTTGTTTGCATCACATTCTATTAGTAATTAATAACTATGTCTCATCGTACAAGACATTGAGAGGGCAGCTTGCTGATCTCTGCCGGATTTGTGCAAGCTGTGCGCACAATCATTCTTAAGAAACAGCGTCAGTTCGCGGCAACGAGAAACCAAAGGGATTCTAGTCGCCCTCCGGGTGTCACTCGGTTGCTTCCTGGCCTACAACTGTCCTTGCTTGTATCTAGGCCACGGCCGGTGAGCTCAGGTAGCCAATCCAAAGGGCGCTTCTGATTTAAGGTTGACTTAATATTGGTCATCCTCTTTCCCTCCCAGATGACATCTTGAAACCTTCCAGCCATCACTAAGAGTCTGCGTGGAACACACAAAGACACAACCATTTAATTGAACACATTGAGCCTCGGTGAAGGGTGTCAGCTAGGCTCACTGTACACACATCTGCTCCCCGCCTCTGCTCTCAATATCCGCTTCCTCCAGCCAAGAGATCCTCTACAGTCTAATGTGATTCTCGGATCTATCAGCGTCCCTATAGTGTAAAACGGCGACGATCATGACTAATATATTGAGGTAGCGGCTTACACGCCCTAACCAAGGCGAGGCCGCAAGGTATCATTCATATACGCGCTCTTACTTATGATTTTTTAAAATAGCCATGATAAGGTGGCAAAAGTATTTAAAGAATTGATACTGGATCTGAGTTGAGGTAGAGTCGGCATCAGGCATTTCGTATAGTACACATGTTGGTGAGAATTCGTCAGTCTCTGTTTTTCATACAAAGCTCGGATACGGAATGAGGAACAGCAAATGTGACGTAGATAACATGCACTTTATAATAGATGTTATGGTTATAATACAACAAATTATAATTTTTTACATCATATTTTCGACCCGCACAAGGGCGAAGGACCTGGTACTGTTAGGCATCGGCGATTTCTGTTTATCATCTTATCCGGCTACAGTAAGTCACCGTGGCTAGAATATACTATGCCGCGTACTGCAGGCAAGCAGCCAAAGACCACCAGCAAGTGGGTTCGTGTGCGCCGATGATACTGTCAGCTAGGGGAGTATGTGCAACCGTCACCTGATAGGGCAAATGTCGACACAAAAAGGACGGGTCGTCGAGACACAGCGGGCAACGCCGGAGCGTAAAAAATCCGCTATCGAGTTCAAGAAATGTAGCATTGTCACAAAACGTGTTGTTTAATCTCAGCAACTGACATAGCCATGCGGCGGCCAGTAGTCCCTCAGTGCCTGAGAGCGCGGTGTGTGCTGCGTAAAATCCGATACTCGGCGGTGTGCCTGTCTTTGCATAAGAAATCGAGGACCGAATTATATAGGAGTAATATGTAGAGATCCTTTCCGGCCAGAAAGACTGAAGCTGAATAGGCCAGGGAGCTTAACCGTTTGTCATGGCTACCACGTCACCTGAAGTGCTCTAACACTATGCCAGCCAGAGTACAACATCTCGGTGGTCCGTCGGCTGAGCAAACGTGGTCAGCTGTAGACGACGGTACCCATCCTTGCCGCCGTACAATCTGTGCTAAGCAGAACAGCATAAAATACATAAAGACTAAAAAACAGCAGCAGTGCTTATATGAGGCAACGCATGCAGTGTGCAGCAGACCCGCCCCTCCACACAAAAAAAAAAAGTCCCCCCACCTCACACCCTCACTTATTACCCAATACTCTTCATTAAACAAAAATTCCCACAAAAACCCCCCCCCCCAACATATACTTCATACAACAATACCTACTCCACCCCCCCCCCCCCCCCCCCCACTCCCCCCCCAACCCCCCCCCCCAACAATAATAATAAAAAATATTATAATAACATTAGCTCAAGGCGCCAAGAAGTCGTTTCATTTTTTTATTATATATAATTTATTCAAACATTTCTTGTTTAAGCGAGGCAGGACTTTGACAGAAAATGAACATATCATAAAAGTGTTGCCTGGTCCACACTCATCTAAGAATTAGCAGTCAGCCTGACGCGTATTGCTTTTCCTGACCAAGTGTTCGTACTTTCATTATCATACATCTACACCAAATCCACCCTACATTATTCATCATCACAACTACATCTCTCCATCATTAATATTCTTCTCATCTCTAACCTCCTTACAAAAAAACCCTCCCCCCCCATCTACCCCCTCAACCACCAAACATTACATCCCTCTTTATCTTACACATACAGTTACTCACTAACCTAAATAACCCTATACTCCTTCCTACACTCCCCCCCGCCACCACCCCCCCCCTCCCCCCCCCCCCCTCCCCCCCCCCCCCCCCCCTTCTCCCCACCGCTCCCCACCCCCCCCCCCCCCCCCCCACCCCCATCCCCCTACAGTACTCATAATTTAAACACAAGAACCACGCGCGACGTCCCTGGAGCTGTCACTAAACCGGTCCGGGCGCACCCCCCAATTCAAACTACGATTTCTTTTTATTCTGCCTTCCTGGCGATGATATGTGCTGCTAGGATTCCGGGAGGGGAGTTTCAGCCTAGGCCACTACTCAACACTTTGATACAGGAGATACTGCGCTATACTCATCAACAATTGTCCACAACGTGCTATCCACTGTTACTACTGCTTGGCTCAATCGTCGACTCCTACTCCCCTTACAGCACCTTACCTTACTGACATCTCTAGCATCTCTCACAAGCTAAATTGCCTTGTCTCAATCATTACCACCATTTGTGCTAGGCCCTAACACCGCGGTGTCATCGATGGCTCCAACTATCCTTAGCGAGGCTCGGTTCTACACCTTAGGCTCTAGCTGCCCATCAGCTGCGAAGCGCAGATCATCAAAGGGGAGGAGAAACTGCCCTACTCTTTCCGGCGTACAATTGCTAGCCTGGATAGTTCCCAAACTAAGTTTTTTAAACAATTATATGGTGTGCTTCTACCGCAGCCACTTGGGTCTCCCAAAATTTCGGAACTCAATGTGGATACGTCATTCTAATTGGCGAGGAATAAAATTGCTATGGTGTCAGGCGACACCTGTGCCCAATCCGAGTAAGAGAGGAAATTGACGTCCATTGTGCACGCCCTCGCATGGCGTCGCACGGTGGTCATCCTTGGTTTGTTGATGAATTAGAAAAGGCTTCTTGAAAGCTTAACCCCCTTATTATACCAATGACTCCTCTATCTCGATCGTAATGATTCGGAAAAATCGAAATTCTCATGTCAAGAAATACTGTGCATATTGTTTCTACTCTTCCTCTTTATATCTCTATTGCGCTAGCAGACAAGCAGGCAACACCCAACTCCTCAAGTTGCTAGACCTTCGCTTTTCTCCAGTAACGGCCTCCCCCACGTTCTTACTCACTGAATCATGCGATGTTTCACTACTCCGCATGGATAGTTAAGTCCCTTGCACATCGTATTCATGCTTTATATGGAACCCTAACTCGTCATGTACAGAGAAAGGCCACTGCATGAACGATTTTTTGATTGATCTAGGCAGACAGAATTGTACTCTTCCGCTAAGTTCAGTACCTTTTGATGTCAGCCCATTACAATGTGAGCAGTCAAGTGCCGTGAACCACTCGTCTGTTTGTTGGAGCCGTGCACACAATCTCGTCAGAAGACGAGTGCGATCGGTTATATTTGGTTCAGGTTCGCGCTTAAGGAACATATGGAATGAATTAACATCATTCCACTGCTTCACTGTCACCTGTTACATTGATGCAGGCTGCAACATCCTCGTTTTTCTGGGCTAGGCAGTAGAAAACTTGCCGAGATCGCTTGGCCCTGGACTTATCAACTCATGTGAGCCTACTATGATGTTCTAATCCGGTTTTTGGAGGACGTAAATTGCGAGGAGGAGAGAGAATCTGAAGAGACCATCTGGAGCAGATTATTGTCAGTAATGTCCGATCTGATGTCGAAATTGATGTGGATTCTTTGGTTATCTAGACATAGGTTGACACTGAGTGAGAAGAGCAGGAAGCCTTAGTCTGGAGGAGGTTGGATGGAGAATTGACTAGGAGACGAAGGCGAGTAATGACCGCTCAAAAGGCACATTGTTGGAAGTAGTGATACGTAGTGAAATGCGAAAGTGCAGCGAAGGCCACGTACCGGAGGCTACACTTGCTGAAAGGGCGTGGATCGGCCCATGCAGCCCAAATGCCTCGTACTTTGCACTTAATACCTTCGTGCTGTGAAAAAGCTCCGAATAGTCAGCCAGATCCTGGCAGACGGTGAGTGACTTCTGCTGCTCTTAATGTGGTTTACACCTCAAATTCACGACCATGTCACTAAATGCGTAGCCTTGCTTCCAGCTTTTATTAGTGAGGCCCCCCCCCCCCCCCCCCCCCCCCCCCCCCCTATTGACGCAGAAGACAAACTACCCACTCACATTCATAAAAGTTACTATATGTTCCATAGAGCGACTACCCTCTACAATCCCGTAGGCCAATATCTTCATACTAGCCCGTACCCATATGCTTGCCAGGCATCGTCCTCTCTTTATTGACCAGTCCTACGACGGGGTGTCCCTCAAGTATCCCCCCCCCCCCCCCTATTAAAATACCACATCGACCGTACAACTTGACAGATCTGGGGTTCTGGGAAAGGATGAGTCCGCGGTCGGGGGCTGGTAAAGGATAGAAGTACTCAAGTCTCCAATACAAAGAATTGAAAAATAATGCCTTATACGAATCTATGTTTAAGTTGCGAATTGGTTGCATTGCAGCCTGAGCAAGCTGTCCTGTCACTCCTGATCACTAGTGAGCGTAGGCATTAGTCACCCTCAGCCAGGACTCTTGCGGAGCAGTCCTCTGAAAATAGCGTTGTGGACACTACGTCTGAGGAACATGTCATCTCCCAGATCACGCCATACTTCTCAGATGTTAGTAAGATGTCCCTCTGTATGGAACTACTTTCGGCCAGCCATAACTTCGGATGATGTGCCATGCTAACTTCTTACCCTCTTGCTTACGATTGTTTGCTGTTTGCTGTGCCGTAAGATATTAGCTGCATCCTAGCAGATGCCTGGCCATAGTAGTGTGCCCATACAGATGGCCGGCAGTGATGTTCAGTGCGGCCCGCGGGGGCCATTGTATTCCCCAAGGAGAACCATCGGCCATAGTACACGGCGAAATAGTGAAAGATACAGAACTGTTGCACCTTTGTCAAGAATTCATGTAATCAGACAGTGGATCAGCAGGTAAATCTCCCACTAACACCAAACTGCCTCCTAAGAGCGATGGTGTACAGCTTCCTGGCCTGTATGCTAAACTCACCTGCGTCTCTAGCCACTATCTGATTCGCCAGCACGCCTGATGCAACAACATCTGCTGACAGTTTATCCATCTGCTCACCTCCATCTTTACCAGGCTGTATTGCCACCCACCTCATACACTCTGTCATTGTGCCACTCTATGTCCTCATGTGCTGCTGCTGATGCTGTTGCCTTGACATCCTCACTGTGTCATTGTGCACTGTCTGACTCATGCTGCTGCTGTGGCTTCTGCCATGTCTCCACACTGTGTCATTGTGCCACTGACTGACTGCCGCGTGACCTCCGCTCTCAGTCATTTGTGCCACTCTGTTGCTTCTTCTGTTGCTTCTTCCTCCGAATGTCATTGTGACCACTGGCCTGTTCTCATGTGCTGTGTCGTGACCTCCAACTCTGTGATTGATCAGCCCATCTGTGAATTTAATACAGTTTTGCGCCTAGAGAGTGATAAATGTTAGTTCAACTAGGATTGTGATTTCTTGCAGATGTGCAAAAGAGACACCCTAGATTGATAGCCTGATTTCTGTGTTTTCTGTATTCCTCAGACACAGAATGTATCTGAGGACTTGTTCTAGAATATTTAGCTGCTTTGATCCAATAACTAAATATACAACCTTTACGCTTATCCCTTAACTTCACTCAGAGTCAATATCCAGTTTAAATAATAACTAGATAAAAAATGATGCTAGATCGATGAAATCAACGTATATAGAAGCACACATAGAAGGATAACA
The DNA here is from genome assembly GCA_025379985.1 of Phyllomedusa bahiana. NCBI lineage: Eukaryota > Metazoa > Chordata > Amphibia > Anura > Hylidae > Phyllomedusa > Phyllomedusa bahiana. Next base: position 43,776 of record JAODAL010022195.1, on the reverse strand, counting down.
AATTATTATCGGACGCCAGAATTACGGTGCAAAGCGCTGTCATGAGTCTCATAATTAGTTATCAGTTGGTTGTGTGAGATATTCTAAGTTATTGGCTACTCTGTGTTCCTGAGTTTAGATCAGGAAATGTTCATTGTGTCACATGTCTCTCGATTAAATAATCATAATACTATACTGTATTGCATGTCTTAGATCTGATGAGTTTACCTCTTCATGCTCTCAATTGTTGACACTGACTCTCTAGCTTTTGACTTTTTCTTTTTTTTCAGCTTTGTTTGAGATTATACGATCATTTATAGGCAATTTCACGCATTACCCTGCATTGAAGTTTTGTTTAGTCAGTTTTAGATCCCGCTTCTTAAGTTTGCTTCTGTTATTGAGGCATTGTTGATGTGAGGAATTTATCTTACTACGAGCGTGCATGGCAGTTCATTCTGCAGCTTGATCATAGCTAAGGGACTCTAGTGAATATTTTGTATGCATAATCGAACACAGAGTATATCGTCAGTATATTTTTAATGCATAGCGCACATGTTCTTTACTAGCTCTCGTGCAGGGCTCATGGATAGAAGAAGCTCGAGAAAATCCGCGATTCGTGCTGAAGTTAATGTCGTGATACGATAACTGAATTTTAGGTTGCGAGGAAATATGTAGTGATGTTTTTAGTGGTGTTGAGTATTATCCTATCCTATCACCCAATTCAAATTCAAAACTAACACATACATCTCTCAAATTCATCAATAAATAAAAAAAAAAAAAAAAAAACAAATTAAAAATACCCCCCCCAAAAACAAAAAAAAAAACCCCTATTCCAACTTAAACTCCAATACTTCCCAAATCAATCCATCCTACTCACTTAATTCTTATCAAATCCTTTCATCTCTATACTACTCCATTATATCTCCACATTCAAATAGACTTCTAATACCCAGTAAACCACCCCCCCCCACTTGGCACAGCGTTGTTTGATGTACGATTGCATGGATTAGCCTCTCACAATGAATTTGGCCGCGATGACGCCAATCAGAGCACGGCGGGATTCTGTGACGTCACCGCATCTATATTACGTCCTCGAGCGCGCGCTCTACGGCAGTACACATACCCAAAATTCGCATCCATAGCTTCTCACTGTGCTAAAGTAGGATAGCTCGCTGCTTTTGATATCTCATACTAAAGAACTACCTCTTTATACAGCGATTTTTGAGGTGGGTGTCACCACGAATGTTCTCACAGACAATCATGCTTTCTATTTATCTCGTCAACATTTCTTAAATTGATTTTGATGAGTTATTGCGAATTTGAATGTCCCGTGAGCGTCAACTTTAGCTTTGCAAATACTCTATATTTAAAACCCCAAAAAAAAATTTTTTTTTTTTTTTATTTCTAATTTCTTTTTTTTTTCTTTGTTTTACATTTTTTTTTGTATAATCGTTATACAATAAAAAATATTTTTAAATATCTTTTTTTTTTTTTTAAATTTTTATTTATCTTGTTTTTTTATTATTTGCATAATCAGTCAGCTCCCATAAAAGCACATTAATATCCAAGGGTGGTTCATCTAAGCTGTTCCTGTAGTATTCATTATAAAGAAACAGTCGTTTTTAATCATCTCAACTATTCCCACTTAATTTATTACAGAGTTTGTCAATTCTTTGCGCAATTTAGATCCAGCGTCAAGTATTAGTCGTGTCTGCTGTTTGCACTGTCACTAAATGAATACATGTCTTAAAATTTTTAATCGCTCGTTTATTTTCAATCGCTCAAAGTAGAAATTTTTGGTCTGAAGCATAATTCATCATCTGGAGGTTCAAATTACGAAGTTTTTCTGTTGTTGTGTGTTGCCGCTATAAATATCCACCGCACGTTTTAACTACGTACAAAACTTGGTTAATTTTTGCAGTCCACATATTATGTTGCTGCAAGTTTAATCCAAGGATTACTATCAGATATTTTTCTGCAGTTTGCACTACAGCTGTAAAAAGAATATCTCGTGTATTTTAGTCAACGCAAATGAGAAGTTTGGCTGTGTTTAAATGACTTCTCTTTTTCTGCACTCCTTATGGCGGAGATTAAAGTCATCTCTCGAAGTCGTTAAATGATAGTGCTTGTTTTGTGTCATTGTTGATATTACACGACTAAATACACAGTGTTTAAGATCGGCATCTCATGTATACAAGTATATTTGTTTTGTCCATATGCCGCCATGTTGTAGCGATGGCATATTTCATTACTTGAAGGATTACCAAGCTTGGTTATGTGGGTAGTTCAAATGTACAAAGGGTCAGTTTTAATTTACTCCAACTTTCTACAGATGATATCTTCATATATAAAGTATTCATGTACATTTTTAGACACCCCCAAAAGTTTGTCAAAGACAGTGAATGTGGCCAAAGGCTCATTTCTTTTTCTTATATTAATAATCTTTTCTTATTTTTTGTGTTTTTTTTCTTTACCTAATTTTTTTTCTTCCAATTTTTTTTCTTTTGTTTTATTTTTGTTTTCTAACATTGGCGAGGTGTTCCAAGTGGCCAACAAATAACATTTCCCTTGGATGCAGTCCTCTTACACGGCTGTTACGAGCACTCCATACATCGCAAACAATTGACCGGTATGGTTACAGTGCAAGTCGTAGTAGTCCAAGCCGTTAGGAGTACCTTCGCTTATGATCCCAGTATGTAAACCCCCCCCCCCCCCCCCCCACAAAACCGCTAGCATAGACTGTCATGTGCCTTGCCAAACATTAAGCTTTACTTTTCATTGTTCTTTAAAATTGTGCCATGGTAAAAACAATGATGCTTTCTTATGACGAGACAACCATTTAGGCATAGAAAAACATTGACTTGGATATCGTGGCTAACACAAAGTACTTAGCCTGTATTTAGCATTCTCACTATTTAGGAAGGTAAGTGATTAGTCCCATTGAGTAGACTTGTGATGGGAAGCTATTTGATCATGCTGAGATCACGCCAGGTGCCGCCCATGCGACACTGACTGCTGACGAATTTTTGGAGGGTACCGCCCTGCCTTTCTCAAGCATTGCTATTCTTGAAGCGGCACGTCTATCCCTCTTTAATCACTGTCCGTGATGCACCACAGGTAGTGTATATTATATTTCTCTATACTAAAAGTTATATTATCATATCACATACTAAACAACGATATAAATAGATGGAAGCTACGCGTGACTACAACACTCGGTAATCGTAGGATATACCATAGTGCATTAGTTACAAGTAGCAACGTAAACTCAAAGACTCATTTAACCCCTTTGGTGCAATCGTGTCCATTGTTGCAATCCAATACGCCTCCCTCTGTAGTAACCTAGTTTTATTTTGGCTTATATCTGAGACATTCACTTGTTCAAGTACACACCAACGTAAGGTGTTCGTAATAGAACTATGTTTTTCATGCACTAATTTATAAAAATGAAGTAAAGATAAATGTTTTGTCCATACAGCCTATGCGTACGTTTTTGGTTTACACAGGGAACAGCACAGCAAGGGGACGTCGCAGCAGGGGTCACTCGGTGAGGTCAGAACTGCCGGAGTCATCTAGCGGCCGTGTGTTGTTCAGCAACCCAATGGTTTTTGACTGGTTGACTAGGTCATCCACTTCCTCCCAGAGGACATCTGACAACCCCAGCCAAGATTCGGTGGGAACGTCAGACACAACTCTTACTTGGCATGGCCTGGGAGCTGGTCAGCGGCCCTCACCTGTCCTCAACTGCCATTGTCAGCCAGAGATCTACTATGTGGTCTGGGCTCAGCGCCACTATACAGCGAGGATGAACAATTTGAGGACAGTCAGCAGCTACTTGGTAGCGAAGAAATGGGGCAAATATCCCCTGCTTCTTGCAGTAGGTGGCAAAGTATAGATGTGGAGAGTGGCATGGGAGGTCATGTTGTGAGGGGTCAGCCTCTGCATACCAAGACAGGTGAGGAGGACAGCAGTGAAGATAAACAATAATCGATGATGATGTAGTCGACCGCACTTGGGAGACGGGTGAAGCAAAGGCTTCATCATTGTCAGGAGAAGAGGGCGTCAGCTTGCGCGTCAGGCAGCGGCGCAGCCAGCAAGTGGGTTGGGTGGCCGTGAGTCAGCAAGGTAGCAGCAGTGTGAGGTCAGGAGCCAAGCGGCCACGGGGTAGAAAACCCGCTTCGCAGGTCCAAGAAAGTAGCAGCGCAGGGGCTCAGCGAGGCAGCGGCGGTAGTAGTCACTCAGTGCGGACGTTGCGGTAAAATCAGCTACTCGGCGGTGTGGCAGTTCTTTGCTAATACACCGGAGGAGCCGAATATGGCTATATGTAGAATCTGTGGGCAGAAAGTGAAGCGTGGCCAGGGAGCTAACGATGGCACCAGGGCCCTGCGTCAACACATGCAGCGTCACCATCCGGTGGCCTGGGAGAAACGTGGCTCAGATGTGGTGGTCCATCCTGCCGCCGCAGCAACAGCAGCGCCCAGTGGCACACATGCCATTGCAGCCAGTCAAGGCTCCACCACCTCTGCAGAAGGGAGCTGTTTCTCTTTGACATCATCTCCCGGTCCAGATACTTCTGCTCCTCTCTACTCATGGCGCCAGCAGTCGTTCAACGAGGCGATTGCAAAGAGACAACAGTATGCGTCCAACCATCCTATGGTGCAGAAGCTGATCGTGCTCCTGTCCAAGTTGTTGGTACTGCAGTCCCTCCTTTTCCAAATGGTGGACTCTGCACCGTTAAGAGAATGAATGGCCTGTGCCGAGCCGAGATGGAGAGTTCCAAGCCGTAATTTCTTTTCCAAAAAGGCAGTACCAGCCCTTCACAAATATGTAGAATAGAAGGTGGGCCAGTCCTTGAGCTTATCGGTTTGTTCCAAGGTGCACGGCAGCGCGGACGTGTGGAGCTGTAACTACGGTCAGGGCCAGTACATGTCCTTTACGGCCCATTGGGTGAATGTGCTTCCTGCCCAGGCACAGATCAAAAGAAAATGATGGCCTCATCATGCCATCACCTGGACCATCATCCTCTCTCATCACAGATGTATAATTATTATCCCCTGATGAACCATATCTTGGGGAAACGCGTCGGGACTTATGTCTGTGTTCTTTATGTATGTTACTATATAATTTAGTTAGTTAGGGTGAGTCGCCGAGAGGTGGGGTCGCCCTTTTCGGGGCGAGTGCTCTATCTGGATAGGACTAGTATAGTGATAGTGCTTTTTCTATTATATGGTATATACTGGTCCAATGGGGCAACGGAGTCTACTGTGACAAGGTCTTCAGAACCGTGAGTTTTTGACCACATTTTCCTCCCTCTTATAGGGGCACTTATCCCTGCTAATAGGTATTTGGTACAATGTCTTTTTTGCTGTGATTAGCTAGACATTGTCCACTTGCTTTTGTATTTAGGTACTGATATACACCGGGTACTTTATACATATACAGTTGCATATTTGTATAGTGGCTATATGTGTGAGGCCATTTTTATATATAAAGGATAATTATTTTAATGCATATCTATTAAAGATTATTGTTTTAGGAATTTTTCTTTTGATCTGTGAGACGGTTTTCTATATTCCTATTATTATCTCTTTTTTCTGTGAGCTGCCCAGGCACACCAACAACTTGGACAGGAGACGCCGCTTTCTCCTCCACATTGTCAAACTTCTGCTCCTGCGCCAATGTTCGCCTCCTCCTCCTCCATCACCACCACCACCATCTCAGCCTCCACAAGCCTCCATCATACTACATGTGTAGGGCACAGTGGTGTCATGCAGTTCTACACCTGGCTTGCCTCGGCGAACATAGTCACAAAGGGGAGGAACTGCTCCGCGTCATGCAGCAAAAAATCGATGTGTGGCTTTCTCTGCGCCAACTGCAAATCGGAACCATGGTGACAGACAATGGGAGGAACATGGTGTCTGCGCTGCACCGAGGAGGGATGGTCCATGCGCCCTGCATGGCGCATGTGTTCAATCTGGTTGTGAAAAGGTTCCTGAAGTCTTCCACCGATCTTCATAAGATTCTGAAAATGGCCAGGAAACTGTGCATGCACTTTATCCATTCCTACAAAGCCAGGAACACCCTCCTCGAGTTGCAGCGGCAGAATGGCCTCCCCCAACACTTGCTGATATGCGATGTTTCCACCCGTTGGAATTCCAGCCTGCACATGTTGGACCGACTGTATGAACAGAGAAAGGCCATTAACGATTTTTTTGATGATCCAGGCGGACAGAAGTACTCCCCTTTGTAACTTTGATGTCAGCCAGTGGCAGCTCATGCGTGACACCTGCCGTTTGTTGAGGCCATTCGATGAGGCCACGTTATTTGTCAGTCGCCAGGACTACAGGATGAATAACGTCATTCCACTGCTTCATGGGACTGGGCAGGGGACTGGAGACGTGGTGACTACATCTCGCGGCCACATGAGTCCGGTGGGGACTGAACTGGAGGAGGAGGAGGACATTGGAGCAGAAGCATTGTCTGGTGAAATGAGTGGATTTTCTACCCAGGTGACAGGAGAGGAGGAGCAGCTGAAGGAGGTAGGTGGAGATGAGGAAGACAAGGCAGATGACCCGCAAGCACTGTGGCAGTATACAGTGGAGATGGAGGCAGAAAGTCCCTCGGAGTCTCTTGTGCAGATGGCCCGCAGCATGCTGATTTGCCTGGCTAGTGACAGCTGAATAGTCACCATCCGGCAGAGGGATGAATTCTGGCTCTCAACCCTATTGGACCCTCGATACCGTTCCAAAATGGGAGCTTTTTTCCCAGCTGCTGAGAGGGATGACAAACTCAAATACTATAGGGAAATCCTCCCTAGTCAGTTGGCCGCTGCCTATGTGCGGCATCGTCCCTCCTCTGACAGGTCTGACCAGGGGATTCCTCAATGCTCACGTACTACTGCCGCGGCTGCTGTGGGAAGGTGGTGGGGTCGGAGCAGTACCAGCTCCATCAGCAGCAACCTAAGTCTGGAGTCACTGATGAGCAGCTTCCTTCACCCGCCTAGTGAGGAGGGCACTCGCCAGCAGCAGCAGCAGCAGCAGCAGGACCTGGAGCAGACCCTGAACTAACAGGTCGTGGCCTATTTGGACAGCACTCTGCCACCCCAGTTAGAAGATCCGCTGGACTACTGGGCAGCCAAACTGGATGTGTGGCCGCAACTTGCCGAGTTTGCAGTGGAGAAGCTATACTGCCCGGCAAGTAGTGTGGCATCAGAGCGGGTGTTCAGTGCGGCGGGGGCCATTGTTACCCCAAGGAGAATACACTTGTCGACGGGAAATGTGGAACGACTGACCTTTGTCAAGATGAATCAGGCGTGGATCAGCCAGGATTTCCACACACCAGTTCCTTAGGCGTCAGATTACATCAGCCATGATGTCTCACCAAAACTTTGAGAAATGAGTCTGGGTTCAAACTACCTGCCTCAGCCACTATTAAGCCGCCACCCGCCTGATGCCACACATCTGCTGACAGTTTCTCCATCTGCCTACCAGCATCTTTACCAGGGACTGGTATTGCCACCCACCTCCACACTCTGTCATTGTGCCACTCTATGACCTCATGCTGCTGCTGCTGTTGTTGCTGCTGCTGCGGTCACCTCCATACTGTGTCATTGTGCCACTCTCTGACCTCATGCTGTTGCTCCTACCGTCACCTCCACTCCCTGTCATTGTGCCACTGTGTCGGCCTACTCCTGTTTTTGCCACCTCCAGAATGTTATTGTGCCACTGTCTGACCTCATGCTGCTGCTGTGGCTGCTGCCTTGACCTACACACTCTGTCATTGTGCCACTGTCTGACCTCATGCTACTGCTGTGGCTGCTTCCGTGACCTACACACTGTGTCATTGTGCCACTCTGTGGCCTACTCCTGTTTTTGCCACCTCCAGAATGTCATTGTGCCACTGTCTGACCTCATGCTGCTGCTGTGGCTGCTGCCATAACTTAAACACTCTGTCATTGTGCCACTCTATGACCTCATGCTGCTGCTGTGGCTGCTGCCGTGACCTACACACTGTGTCATTGTGCCACTCTGTGGCCTACTCCTGTTTTTGCCACCTCCAGAATGTCATTGTGCCACTGTCTGACTTCATGCTGCTGCTGTGGCTGCTGCCGTGACCTACACACTATGTCATTGTGCCACTCTGTGGCCTACTCCTGTTTTTGCCACCTCCAGAATGTCATTGTGCCACTCTCTGACCTCATGCTGCTGTGGCTGCTGCCGTCACCTCCACACTCTGTCACTGTGCCACTCTGTAGCCTACTGATGTTGCCACCTGAGCCCTCAGCTTGTTTTTTTCCAGCTGGCGCTGCCATGACTTTATCAGGCTACATTCTCGCTTCAGTTTTTTGGTCAGTTTTGCCCTCTTAAGTGCCCAGGGAATTTGATAATGAAGCGATTCTAAGAGCAGTGGCAGTCATCTGCGTGTCATACTAAAACACAACATTGTATGAAGACGAAACCAAGCTCCTTCTGCATATTTAAGCATGGCACAATGTTCTACAGCACCCTACAGGCTCTCTGCAGCCTGGAAATAGCTGTTTTTTAACGCGATTCAACCCGAAGTAATTCAGACCGAAACGAATTTTGTCGGAAAATTCGGCGCAGTCGGCGAACAGAATTTTTGGGAAATTCGCCCATCTCTAATGCTAACTTTAACCCAAAGCAGTGTTATGATTAGAGATAGATTAGAGAAAAAAATCATATCTATTGCCCACAATACCACTATAGTATTGTACTATGAATATTAAGTAATACAAATGACTGTAAGAGCTCAGAGGTATTGTACAAATAAACATCTTCTTGCTCACTAGTATGAAGTGACATAATAGATTTCAGTGGCCATATAGGCTTCGTGGTGCTTTAATGGGATGCTCCTTATGCATGGAATATAATGGGGAAGTTATGATCCTTTTTATGTTGGACAAAAACTTCCTCTATAACTCTATATGAATTGGGTTGGGCTTCAGTATAAGCTATGCTTCACTGAAGCCCAACTGAGAAACCAGCAGATCTCTTCCTTTCTGTGGCTGTCTTGGGGACCAATGTTCCTGGATTTCATTGGTCTTAGTGGCCATTTGATGATGATTCCACTATTGTCTTGCTGTTTCGGATTTGTCACTTGGAACGTGATGTTATCATCTTGGTTCTGATCCATCTTCTTAGAACATTCTCATCTTGTCCTCTGACTTCTTACATCTCAAATGCCTTCCTAGTCACAACCCATGGCTCCATTCCTAGCCAAACATCTTTTTCCCTTCATGCATTTTATGAAATTTAGTGACTACTCTGGGAATCGCATCCTAGGACTATGATGGGTAAATGCAGGGCCGCCAACAGAAATTTCAGGGCCCCATACAGCTGAAGCACCTGGGCCCCCCCTGTAAACTCCGCCCCCAGCAACCCTATCGCCCCGCCCCAACAACCATATCGCTCGCCCCCAGCAACCCTATCACCCCGCCCCCAGCAACCCTATCGTCCTGCCTCCAGCAAAAAAATAACGGCCTCTAGGACATAAATGCGCCCATTTTACCACATAATACAGTACGCAAAAAAGAACTGTATTGTGTAGTACAATAGCAAGTGAGTCACATATCTGTCTATCTCACATATCTATCTATCTATCTATCTATCTATCTATCTATCTATCTATCTATCTATCTATCTCACACATATGTCAGTCTAACTTATCATAGATACATGACTAAGCAGCTCTATCAATATCCCCCACCAGCCCACATACAATATCCCCCTCCACGTTTCCCTTGGTCACGCACCTCACCATCTTCTAAAATGAACACCAGCAAGAAAGTAAAAGTGTAATTCCTATCACAGGGTCAGGTGTTCCCTCTTTTACAATCATGGACACATGTACGCTGCCACTATACCCGCGCTGATATAACCTACAACACCGCCATACAGAGACCACATAGAGGTCAGACACCAGCTCAGGTATAACCTCCCTTTTCTTTTGCATCCATTCCACACCGCCATGATGACTTGTCCCAGCCACAACTCATCCCTGCAGAAATTGCACACAACTATGTTAGAATCCTCACTTTTCCAGCATCTCTTTACCTATTCCCACCTCTGTTCAAACTTCCCAGGGGTAGGAGAGCGGGTATAAGCCATAACTTAGAGGCCTAGTATCCTAAGAGGTTGGCGGGTGGGGAGAGAACTAACCCCCTGGAGATAATGCTACAACTATGGGATGCTGCCCTCTCAATTATGTTACCAGGTAAGTAGGCAAGACCCTAGGTAGGTAAGCAAATAGGCCCAGGTAACTATATAGGCCCTCTTTAGGTAGGATAGACCCCACTGAATAAGTTGGTTGGCCAGCCCCAGGTAGGTTGGTGGGTACCTAGTCACGGGTGGGTAGGTAAATAGCCCGGTAGATAAGCAGGCCCCAGTTAGTCAAGTTTATAGGCTACAGTTAGGTTGGTGGACTCCAGTTAGTCAGGCTGTAGGTAGGTGGTTGCCCCCAGTTAGGTAAGCTGTAGGTAGTTAGGGCCCCCTTTATATAGGCTGCAAGCAGTTAGGGACCCCCTTTAGGTAGTATACAGGCAGTTAGGGTCCCCCTTTAGGTAGTATACAGGCAGTTAGAGGTCTCCATTAGGTAGTACACAGGCAGTTAGGGGTCATCTTTAGGTAGTATACAGGCAGTTAGGGGTCTCCTTTAGGTAGTATACAGGCAGTTAGTGGTCTCCTTTAGGTAATATACAGACAGTTAGGGGCCTCCTTTAGGTAGTATACAGGCAGTTAGGGATGTACTTTAGGTCGTATACAGTCAGTTAGGGCCCCTTTAGGTAGTATACAGGTAGTTAGGGGCTTCCTTTAGCTAGTGTGCAGAAAGTCGGGGCCTCCTTTAACTAGTGTGCAGGAAGTCAGGGCCCTCTTTAGCTAGTGTGCAGGTAGTTAGAGTCCCCTTTAGTTTGTAGGTAGTTAGGGCCCCCTTTAGCTTGCAGGGTGTCAGGGACCCCTTTAGCTTGTAGGCAGTCTGGGCCCCCTTTAGTTTGTAGGCAGTCAGGGCCCCCTTTATGTTTAGGTAGTCAGAGCCCCATTTATGTTTAGGTAGCCATTGTCCCCTTTATGTTTAGGTAGCCAGGGCCCCCTTTATGTTTAGGCAGCCAGGGCCCCCTTTATGTTTAGGTAGTCAGGGCCCCCTTTATGTTTAGGTAGTCAGGGCCCCCTTTATGTTTAGGTAGTCAGGGCCCCCTTTATGTTTAGGTAGCCATTGCCCCCTTCATGTTTAGGTAGCCAGGGCCCCCTTCATGTTTAGGTTGCCAGGGCCTCCTTTATGTTTAGGTAGTCAGGGCCCCCTTTATGTTTAGGTAGTTTGGGCCCCCTTTATGTTTAGGTAGCCAGGGCCCCCTTTATGTTTAGGTAGTCAGGGATCCCTTTATGCTTTTTTACATTGAGTGCCCTCTTTATTTTTAGTTAGAGACAGGCCCCCCTTTATGTTTAGGTAGCCAGGGCCCTCTTTATGTTTAGGTAGTCAGGGCCCCCTTTATGTTTTGGTAGAGCCAGGGCCCCCTTTATGTTTAGATTCAGTCAGGGCGCCCTTTATGTTTAGGTAGAGCCAGGGCCCCCTTTATGGTTCAGTACAGCCAGGGCCCCCTTTATGTTTAGGTAGAGTCAGGGCCCCTTAAGGTAGTTAAAAAAAACAAAACAACCACTTACCTCACCGCGCACCTACGTCACAAGTAGAGGCCGGCGCCTGGCAGGCTTAAGGCCTAACGCCATGTGTACAGCGTAGCGAAGCTCTAGCGGCGCTCCGCTGACACTGCGCAGCCCCGGAAGTGGATGAAATTAGTCCCCAACTCCCGGGCCGGGTCTCTGAGCGCTTGGGACACAGGGCCCGTTCAGAAACCGGATGCGGTGGCCGGGCCCCGGGGAGCGGCGGCACTGACTCCGGGGCCCACAGGAGCTCGGAGCCCACCCTGTGTGCCAGTCTGAGCATGGTTCGGCGGCTGCGCTGCAAGGCGACGCTCTGTCATGAGCGGGCCCCCTTATTCCATCGGGCCCCGTACAGGTGTACCCCCTGTGAGGCCGCCCTGGGTAAATGTTAAACTTGTTTGCAGAAATTACAGGTGAAAGTTGGGGAGATCCCTAGACTTTACATCCAAGATTTCTTAGGTTATGTTCACACGGCATTTTGAATACTTTTTCGGATGCAAAAAACATATTCAAAAGCTTTGTGTAAATCGCATTCAACATGCACCCAAAATGTGCAGCGTGTTTGGATTGGTTTTTGTTGCAGTAGAAACGCACCCTATAGTTTTAAACAGGGCATCTGCTGCATCAGGTGGATCAAGATTTGAAATGTAAACTCTCCTAAAAATGCATCAGAAAGGCATGTAAACACGCATCGGAGATCACTCGTCTGAACGCCGATGTGTGTTTAACATTGAAAGCAATGTAAGTCACATTGCACATTGTTAGATGTGTGTTTTGGTCCATTTTGGGTCCAAAACACTAATCCAAACACGCATCTAAAAGACGCCGTGTGAACATCCCCCTAGTGTCAAACAGATTGTATCTTCAAGTTGCCTGCAAATTCATCACTTCCTAGTACTCTACATAGTTTCCTAGGAAATTATCTATTTTCATACTCATCTGCAAGCACTTTTTGTTTACCTAGGAAAGAGTTTGCAGAAAGCTACATTTATTTGCACAAAACATGATTTTATTTTAAAGCCTCCGATGCATTCCTTCCCTGACATTTTTCCTTTTCTTTTCTAATGAACAGCTGAAGAGTTGGTCTATGCCTCTCAGGCAATCTGCTTTTCTGATGTGTCAAAAAAATGTCCATTATAACTAATCTCAGCAACTGATATTCTGAGTTGTTGGTTTATTTTTTCCAGCTGTATAGATAATGTCAATTTTTATGACAAAATGGAAATAGTTTTTTGGTTTTGTTGGCATCATTATATTTACTAACCTAGTGAAAAAGTGTAAAAAAATCATTTTTGTACCTAGGCACTTTGTGGACATTTGAATTACAGTATATTGTAATCAGTAATACTTAAATGAAATGATGTATTTAATTTTTAATTTATGTATTTTTTCATTTTTAAATACTTTTATTAAAATTGTAATATTGGAGTTACAAACATCCTAACTGTATTGTCTCTATATAGTGTGCAGCAGAATGTGTGTCCTTTATGGTAGCTAGCTACAGTGAATGGGACTTAAAAGTGTCCATAGACTAATATAGTTTCCATGAAGAGCGAGAGCATAGCCTTTTTGTTTGAAAATTTTAGATGGATTCTCTAAATTTACCTTGCGTTTAACATACTGTAACCTGTAGGATTTCAAATTATTAATTAAAGGGAAGAGAAAACCTTTAGTGACTGTTGTCCCACCTGGACTGGTTGATAAAGAAGACTCCAACTTTGAAATTATATTTACAAGGTTTCCCAGGGGTTGACCCTCATATTTATTGACAAAAGCCTGAGGTACACTCCTCACATAATAAAACCAATGCAATATGATAAATGTTAATTAGATGAATCATATAGATAAAAGGTTATTGCCCAATCAGATTAATATTTTACAAACTTTCCTTATTTGGTAAAAAAATATTTTCTATAATATACATCGCATGATCTTGTTACTGTTTTTTCCTAAAAAAACAAATGTTTACTTGCATGAGGTTTCAGCAGCATTACATAATAGACTTGAAACTTGCCAAGTATCTAAATATGCTTTAGTTTACGGGACTGGATTTAGACATTATGGGCGACATGTATGAACGGGCTTTTCGCCTGTTTTTTGGCGTAACCTGCGCCTCACCAGCCTGAATCCCCTGTCGGACGCAAGGATGAAGTGTTAGGCGCAGCGTTCGCCACTTTCGGCTGCGCCTCACATGAAGGGATGGGCAATGGGCGTGGTGTGGGCACGGTGTGGCCGTTCTGGGGCGGGACGCGGCGCGCTCGAAAGCTCCGAGGCATGTACGATCGCGAGTCGGCAAAGTGTGGCGCATTGCAGCGCTCGGCAGCTCCGACAGGCAGACGTGGTTGATTCTGGTCTAAATACTCCGGCGGAGGCGAAGTGAAGCAAGAACGGAACATGAGAGGAAACATAGAAGAAGATCGCAAAAGAAATCTCGGTGCTCAGCTCCGTGCGGCATGGAGTAGGATTCCGAAAAAATCGCCTTTATAAAGGCGTAAAACATTATCAGAAAAAGAGCTCAAACCTCAAAAATAAAAAATACATAAATAAAATCACTTTCCAAAAATCTAGAACGGCGCAATATCAGGAATTAGGATATTGGAAATTGCCAGGAAATACAGTAATTCTAATTCTGAAAGCGCTTCTCATTGGTCGGCATAAACCGGCCAATCAGAATAGGAGTGACAGTGACCCATTAAAACCCATGGAGAAGTATGAACCAATCAAATTCAAAGGCGGGACAGTTCAAAATACTGTAAAAATGCAGAAAAGAGCTGATTGGTTGAGCTAGCGGGGCTTGGCTATCTCGGCCAATCAGAATAGGAGCGACAGGGACCCATTCTAACCTATGGAGAAGTTTTGACCAATCAAAATCAAAGGCGGGACAGTTCAAAATACAGTAAAAATGCAGAAAAGAGCTGATTGGTTGAACTAGCGGGGGCTTGGCTATCCCAGCCAATCAGAGCGCAAGCTACTTGTCCCATTGTAGTCTATGGAGAGATCGGCGCAATGCAATCTCGGCTCTCAGCGCCGTGCGGCATGGAGTATGATTAAAAAAAATCATTTTTATTAAGTGTAAAATATCATCTGTAAAAGAGCTGAGACCTTCTATAAACATAAATCAGTCAAATCCCTAACAACACATTTGTCGCCGAGACCAGCAATACATAAGGAATTGGGATATAGAGAATTGCCAGGAAATACAGTAATTCAAATTCTGTAAGCTCTTCTCATTGGTCGGCAAAAACCAGCCAATCAGAATAGGAGCGACAGGGACCCATTCTAACCTATGGAGGAGTATGGACCAATCAAATTCAAAGGTGGGACAGTTCAAAATACAGTAAAAAGTCAGAAAAGAGCTGATTGGTTGAGCTAGCGGGGGCTTGGCTATCCCGACCAATCAGAGCGCGAGCTACTTTCTCCCATTGTAGTCTATGGAGAGATCGGGGCAATGAATTCTCGGCGCTCAGCGCCGTGCGGCATGGAGTATGAATAAAAAAATCATTTTTATTAAGTGTAAAATATTATCTGAAAAAGAGCTGAAACCTTCTTTAAATATAAATCAATTAAATCCCTAACAATGCATTTGTCGCCGAGACCGGCGATACATCGGGAATTACGATATAGAGAATTGCCGGCAAATACAGTAATTCAAATTGTTTAAGCTCTTCTCATTGGTCGGCAGAAACCAGCCAATCAGAATAGGAGCGACAGTGGCCCATTCTAACCTATGGAGGAGTATTGACCAATCAGAATAGGAGCGACAGGGACCCATTCTAACCTATGGAGAAATATTGACCAATCCGGTTTACTGTTATGGATGGTAATTCCAGCTTCTCCTCACCTGTATAGGTATAAAAATTAACCACAACATCTTCTCCCATAGACCTTAATGTAGTTCGAAGTCCGAGTTCGATAATAACCTCGAACAGAACTCACAAAAGTTCAAGGTTCTAATCAAACTAGAACTTTATACTGTTCGCTCAACATTAGTTGTTTCCTTTCAATACAAGATGGCTGTATGTTGAGCAAACTTCATTTTCAGTTCATGTGTACCTTAGTTAATTTTTACCGGAGAATCTGATGACTTGGTTCCAGTTTACACCGCAAACCTGAAAAACAGATTACAATGTAAGACATATAGAGCTGTATCTGAAAGCTATAATAAGTGTTAAATCTCACTCTATTCCAGGATTCACAGCAACACCACTCATTACTGCTCTATAATGGTCCCCGTGCTGCTATTGTTGGTAATTGTGTGTTATGTAGATAGAGAGAAGTTGGATACCTTGTGTGTGCACAGCATTTGGGAGACATTATAGCAACTAGTCTCCACCCACTAGCTCATGGACAGATATAAATTAGAGAGATGTGTTATTTGAAAAGTGAAGCCCATATGTTAGTTTGGTGGAGTGATAATAATGGTGTAGTTGTAATGTGGACAATATGTTAATATCCTGTCCAGAAACTGTACTTATCAAACTATTTTCAAAGCAGTCAGTGTGAGTTATTTGTTGCCAGCAGTGTAATTTTTACTACACAACCTGTTCTGACAAAACTTTTTTAAGAAGTACCAGGAAGGATAATGGTAGAGACTGGCCGAAAGTAGAGAGTGGCCAAAAGACTGATCTTTCTTTCCCCAACCTCTAGGAATAGGGGAAAGTCAGAACACCGCTACACTTATTAAATGGTCAATTCCAGTGAAATCAGTAAGGTCGGTTGACAGTCATTTAATAAATAGCTACTTTTAGACAAATGACTTGTGTTTCTCGAATAGGGCCCTTTTTGGTTAAACACTGGTGCGACTAAAATTGTTAAAACTGTGTGTTCAGGATGCCTGAACACCATGTATCTTCTATAGCCCTATTCCTAATCCTAACCATATCTATAACCATAACCCAAAGTTGGGGTTAGGATTTTTATTAGTTTTTACGGGTTAACTTTTAATTTGTTGCTATATCCGGTCTATCAGCACTTCTGGTCTGACTTCACTTCCAGTTACAGTACCATAGGAGTAACTCCAATGTCATGGTAATCTGAAGTGATGCTGCATTAAGCACACTGTGGAATTTTAGGTTTACTGTGGATTAACCTGTAAAATCCTGTACAAAAACTCTTACCCTGATTCCAATTTAGGATTAGGATAAAGGTTGATTTTTTTTGGCACGTCCCACAAATTTAAATTTTCTGACCCAAATTGAAACAGTTCGTTTCGGGTCAAATTTGACACTGACTCAAAAAACACAAAACTGCCAATAACTCAAAACTCATTAGTAACATAAGTAATTATAAGGCTAATGATTTAGTATGCATTAGGGATCATGTTTCATGGTAATGCTACATAAATATTTTTGTTATTAATTCTTCTTCATCTACATTATTGATCTCTTGTCCTTTGAAATGCTGTTAATTTCTTCCACTGAAATTATACTAAATGAAGCTGCTTCACATATAGAGCCTCATGCATGAAAACTTCCTAGGTGTAAGACTATTATTGTTGCCCATAGCAATCATGAAATGGAGCTCTGATTGATTGCTATGGGCAACAAAGAAAGTCTTCGACCTAGACAGTTTTCATAAATGTCGCCCTATGTCTATTCAGGTCTGACTACTACACAATTAGCTGTTTTTCTTGCTGCAAAAATGTGTGTTAAAAACAAAACTAAAGACAGTAGCCTTAACAGTTGGACTCCACGCTGAACAGCATTACAGCAGATTAATACTTTGTATAGTAAAAGGTTATCTGAGTTAATTTACCAGTTGTTGTCGGAATGACCTCTGGTTCCTTTGTAATGCGTTTAAGAAGCTTTAACACTGTAATTAATGTAGAAGACAAGGGTAGTGTAGCAAGTGTGGAGCAAAAAAAAACACACATCCTTCAAGACTGTGAGGTTAGGTAAATGTTTATTTCTTTTGTGCATATTAAAAATAATGCTATTTTAAACAGATTTTGAAAATAAGTTAAAAGAAAAAAAAGAAAGCTAAAAAAAGTAAATGTGAAATAACGGGTGAAAAATTCATAATTAGCTAGCCCTATCTATTAACAATAATAGCAGTTTAATTGATGTACAAGGCAAAAGTAGTATAGCAAGAATGAAGCGAGAAGAAAATCATTCAAGAATATTTTTGAGGTAAGTTAAATGTTTTTTTTTCTTTCATGTATTGGATACAATAATATTATTTAAAGGAGTTGTCTCACTACAAAGAATAGCTTTCAAAATGTAGGGAACACTGAATGAAGACGTTTTCTTGCTTTGTTCATCTTTTTTTGTTAAAGACCTACAAATGATTTTATCACTTTCTGAGGGCCTTCTAGTTTGCCAATCGACCGACCTGTGTACTCTTTCTCTCCTGCTGTTTGTTCTATCTGATAGCAGCGAGTGACGTCATCACTAGAGATGGGCGAATTGATTCTAACGAAGTGGAATTCGTTTAGAATTTCAGGAAAACTTCGGTTCGGAACGAAGTCGTAGTTTGGGGTACTTCGGGTGAACGAAGTGTGCTTTTGATTGATAAAATGGCTGCGAGCACATGGCGTTACATGGGGCAAAGAAATCTGGGAGGAAGAAGGGCATAGCCGACATGACATGTGCAGAGATGAAGCCAATCAGAGACCGGCGGGATTCTGTGACGTCACCGCACTATATAAGTCCGGGCGCGACGCTGGGAGCTCATACCACTCTCACTGTACTGAGTAGGGAAGGTGCTGCTGCGGCTGCTTATGATCGCTGATACTAAAGAACTAATTTTTATACAGCGATTTTTGGGGGGTGTCACAGCTTGTCTCAGAGACTGCTTCTCTTAACATTCTATTTCTGATTTTGTGGGGTATTGGATCTGAAGTCCAGTGTGCGTCCAGCTGCATATACATTTTAATGCTATCTGCTCACTGCACATTGAATATCCAAGGGTGATCTAAGTAGTGTTGAGCGATTGCGTTGGCTATCAAGATCGAGCGATAGTCGATAGTCGGCCGCTATCGATAAGGTTTTTCGATAGTGAGCATGGATTATGAGCGATTACCATTAAAGTCTATGGGAGAGCAACAACACCTTCATTATTACACCCAAACAAGGCTGGAGAAGCTGAAATTAACATCCACAACAGTCAAATGGATACGTGCTACATCTTAGGCAACACACTTAGGTTATAAAAGTCACAGAAAAAAAGTCACAGACCATTTACTATCCCTGTCTTGTACCACAGCCTGAACCTTAAACCTGCATCACCCACAAATTAAAAAGTGCCAGAAGGCAGTATGATTTGAACCATCATGTTACTTGAACTGGACATTGAATATCCCTGTCCTGGAACGCAGCATGAGCCCCAAACCTGCATGACCCCCAGATTTAAAAAGTGCCGCAAAAAGGAGTCTTTCAACCACCATTTTAGTTTCACTGGACATTGACTATACCTGTCCTGGACCGCAGTATGACCATTAAACCTGTCTGACCCCAGATTAAAAAGTGCCGGGAAAAGGAGTCTGTATCTGTTATGTTTTCGTTTAATACACTGTATTTTTTGCACCTTTCAATTCACCTGTGGTGACTATAGAATTGCTGTTTTAAGATTTACGTGGATGCTGCGTCAATGAACAAAGCTGGGTGCGCAAAAGTCAAAAAACAGTATCTGTTATGTTTTCGTATAATACACGGTATTTTTTGCACCTTTCAATTCACCTGTGGTGACTATAGAATTGCTGTTTTAAGATTTACATGGAAGCTGCGTCAATGAACAAAGCTGGGTGCGCAAAAGTCAAAAAACACGTATCTGTTATGTTCTGTATAATACACGGTATTTTTTGCACCTTTCAATTCACCTGTGGTGACTATAGAATTGCTGTTTTAAGATTTACGTGGATGCTGCGTCAATGAACAAAGCTGGGTGCGCAAAAGTCAAAAAACACGTATCTGTTATGTTTTCGTATAATACACGGTATTTTTTGCACCTTTCAATTCACCTGTGGTGACTATAGAATTGCTGTTTTAAGATTTACATGGAAGCTGCGTCAATGAACAAAGCTGGGTGCGCAAAAGTAAAAAAAACACGTATCTGTTCTGTTTTCGTATAATACACGGTATTTTTTGCACCTTTCAATTCACCTGTGGTGAATATAGCATTGCTGTTTTAAGATTTACGTGGATGCTGCGTCAATGAACAATGCTGGGTGTGCAAAAATCAAAAAACACGTAACTTTTATGTTTTGTATAATAACAGTATTTTTTGCACCTTTCAATTCACCTGTGGTGAATATAGAATTGCTGTTTTAAGATTTACGTGGATGCTGCGTCAATGAACAATGCTGGGTGTGCAAAAGTCAAAAAAACACGTAACTGTTATGTTTTCGTATGATACACGGTATTTTTTGCACCTTTCAATTCACCTGTGGTGAATATAGAATTGCTGTTTTAAGATTTACGTGGATGCTGCGTCAATGAACAATGCTGGGTGTGCAAAAGTCAAAAAAACACGTAACTGTTATGTTTTGGTATAATAAACGGTATTTTTTGCACCTTTCAATTCACCTGTGGTGAATATAGAATTGCTGTTTTAAGATTTACGTGGATGCTGCGTCAATGAACAATGCTGGGTGTGCAAAAGTCAAAAAAACACGTAACTGTTATGTTTTGGTATAATAAACGGTTTTTTTTGCACCTTTCAATTCACCTGTGGTGAATATAGAATTGCTGTTTTAAGATTTACGTGGATGCTGCGTCAATGAACAATGCTGGGTGCGCAAAAGTCAAAAAACACGTAACTGTGATGTTTTCGTACGATACACGGTATTTTTGGCAACAAACAACCTGTGCTGACTACAAGATTGCTGTATTGTAATTTAACTGCAAGGTGGATATATTAACAGTCACAGGTGTAATGGGTAAAATTTAAAATTAAACACCTATCTGAAATGTATACTGATAATAAAAGTGGAGTTTTGCAGCTAACAAAGAGACCTGCAGTTACTAGAAATGATGTGTATCCAATATAAGTTCAGGCTGCCCAATATCAGGAAATATTTCAATAGCAAACTGTTAATAATAAAGATATTCCACTACAATGTCTACACTAAGTCTTGGTGAACTTTATCCAGTGTTCTTTATAGATAGAGCTGTCTGTGTTCGCCCGCGGGCCCCCCCCCTCCCCCCCGCTCCCACCGCCGTGAATTTACAGCGGTAGATGCTGCTTTAAAGTTCTCTAGCTAACTACATAAAATGTTCAAATCTCTAATCTAACTAAATGAAAAGGATCACAGCTAATAGTAGAGGTTTCTCTGTGCAGAAATAGACTAATTTCGCTGAGCTGTTTGGCCACAGGCAGAGCGCAGGTCCTATCCCTATGAGACGCTGAGAGACACTGATCATGAACAGGAAACGCTGTTCTATGTAAAACGAGGTCATGTGATTTTTCCAGCCAATCGCAACCATACACATCCCAGTCATGACGTCGCACACACATCTCACCTGCTCTATTCTGTAATCTGATTTGCTGGCCGCCAAAATTACAGGGAAGCGCCGAAAAAGGCGCGATTTTAATAGATGATGCTCAGATTTTAACCTTAATTATCGCATGATCTGGAAATTTCGGATCACCATAAAAAAACCTTGCCGATTTCAACGTTTGTCTATAAAAATCGTCGAGATCTCAACACTAGATCTAAGCCTTGTTCTGTTGTATTCATTTAAAGAAACGCATTTTTACAATACAATACCACTTTATTTTTGGTACTAAATTCTTTTGCGTAATTTACATCAGGGGGTTTAATTAAGCGCTGTTTGCTGCGGTGTGTGGTGACCTAAAGAAACCGTCTTTTTCACCGCCAAAAAAGACAATTTTGCCTATAGCATAATTCACAACCGAAGGTTAATTTACAAAGTTTTTTTCCTTGCTGTTGTACCCGTAAAATACACCGACATTGTACACGTTACAAGTGGTAGTTTTTGGCTGCTTCAATTCTTTTGCGCATTTTACATAGGGGGTTATTTAAAGCGTTGTTCTGCTGTTGGTGGTGTGATTAAAAGAAACCGTCTTTTCAATCACCGGCAAAAAAAGATATTTTTTTCTGTAGCATAATTCAGCAAGCGTAGATTAATTACAAGTTTTTCTCTTGTTGTTTGTAGTGTAAATTACACGGGCATTTCTTTTACTAAAAAGGCAGTAACAGCATATACATAAATATGTAGAAAAACAGAGGTGGGTCAGTCCTTGAGCTCTAAGCGGTTTTGTTCAAGATGCACGGCTCAGCGCGGACGTTCTGGAGCTGTAAAACTTACGGTTCTTGGCGTAACATGTCTTTTACGGCCCATTGGGTGAATGTGCTTCCGCCCAGGCAACACAACAACTTGGACAGGAGACGCGCTTTCTCCTCTACGTTGTCAAACTGCGGCTCCTGCGACTAATGGTCCGCCTCCTTCTCCTCCGACCACCACCACCATCTCGCCTCCACAAGTATGCTCCATCATTACCACATGTTGTAGGGCACAGCGGTTTTTGTGTCACGCAGTTCTACAACCTTGGCTCTGCCTTTGGAGAACGGATGTACACAGGGGAGGAACTGGCTCCGCGTCATGCAGCAAGAAATCGATGTGTGGCTTTCTGCGCGCCAACTGCTAATCGGAACCATGGTGACGACAATGGGAGGAACATGGTGTCCGCGCTGCACCGAGAGGATGGTCCATGCCCCTGCATGGCGCATGTGTTCAATCTGGTTGTGAAAAGGTTCCTGAAGTCTTCCACCGATCTTCAGAAGATTCTGAAATGGCCAGAAACTGTGCATGCACTTCATCCATTCCTACAAAGCCAGGAACACCCTCCTCGAGTTGCAGCCGCAGAACGGCCTCCCCCAACACACACTGATATGCGATGTTTCCACCCGTTGGAATTCCACCTGCACATGTTGGACCGACTGTATTAACAGAGAAAGGCCATTAACGATTTTTTGATGATCCAGGCGGACAGGAGTACTCCCCTGTGTAACTTTGATGTCAGCCAGTGGCAGCTCATGCGTGACACCTGTCGTTTGTTGAGCCATTCGAGGAGGCCATGTTATTTGTCAGTCGCCAGGACTACGGGATGAATAACGTCATTCCACTGCTTCATGTCCTGGAACAGATGCTGAAAAATCTGTCTGGGCAGGGGACTGGAGACGTGGCGACTACATCTCGGCGGCCACATGAGTCCGGGGGGACTGAAATGAGAGGAGAGGAGGACATTGGAGAGAAGCATTGTCTGGTGAAATGAGTGGATTTTCTACCCAGGTGACAAAGAGAGGAGCAGAGCAGCTGGAGGAGGTAGATGGAGATGAGGAAGATGAGGCAGATGACCCGCAAGCACCGTGGCAGTATAAAAGTGGAGATGGAGGCAGGGAGCCCCTCGGAGTCACTTGTTACAGATGGCCCGCAGCATGCTGATTTGCCTGGCTAGTGACAGCCGAATAGTCAGCATCCGGCAGAGGGATGACTTCTGGCTCTCCACCCTATTGGACCCTCGCTACCGGTCCAAAATTGGGAGCCTTTTTCCCAGCTATTGAGAGGGAGGACAAACTCAAATACCATAGGGAAATCCTCCGTAGTCAGTTGGCCGCTGCCTATGTGCGGCATCGTCCCTCCTCTGACAGGTCTGACCGGGGGGTTCTTCAGCGCTCACGTACTACTGCCGCGGTTGCTGATGGAAGGTGGGGGGTAGGAGCAGTACCAGCTCCATCAGCAGCAACCTAAGTCTGGAGTCACTGATGAGCAGCTTCCTTCACCCCCATAGTGAGGAGGGCAGTCGCTAGCAGCAGCAGCAGGACCTGGAGCAGACCCTAACCAACAGGTGGTTGGCCTACTTGGACAGCACTCTGCCACCCCAGTTAGAAGTTCCGCTGGACTACTGGGCAGCCAAACTGGATATGTGGCCGCAACTTGCCGAGTTTGCAGTGGAGAAGCTGTCCTGCCCGGCCAGTAGTGTGGCAACAGAGCGGGTGTTCAGTGCGGCGGGGCCATCGTTACCCCAAGGAGAACCCGCTTGTCCAGGAAATTGGAACGACTGACCTTTGTAAAGATGAATCAGGCGTGGATCAGCCAGGATTTCCACACACCATGCCTTAGGCGTCAGACTACATCAGCCATGACGCCTCACCCAAACTGTGAGAAAATGAGTTGGGTTCAAACTTACCTGCCTCAGCCACTATTTGATGCCGCCACCCGCCTGATGCCACACATCTGCTGACAGTTTCTCCATCTGCCACCAACCATCTTTTCCAGGGACTGGTATTGCCAACCCACCTCCACACTCTGTCATTGTGCCACTTATGACCTCATGCTGCTGCTGCTGTTGCTGGTGCCGTGACCCTCCACACTGTGTCATTGTGCCACTCTCTGACCTCATGCTGTTTGCTCCTGCCGCGTCACCCACTCTCTGTCATTGTGCATTGTGCCTACTCTTCTGCACCTCCAATGCTGTGCCCCGTTGCTCTGCTGCTGCCGTACCTCCACTCTCTTCATTGTGCATCTGTGCCTACTCCTGTTTTTGCCCTCCAGAATGTCATTGTGCCACTGCTGACCTCATCTGCTGCTACGTGACCTCCACACTGTGTCATTGTGCCACTGTCTGACCTCATGCTGCTGCTGCTGTGACCTCCACACTGTGTCATTGAGCCACTCTGTGCCTACTACTGTTTTGCCCACCCTCCAGAATGTCATTGTTGCCAAACTCTGCTGAACCCTCATGCAGCTGCTGTCGTACCTTAAACACAGTGTCATTGTGCCACTGTCTGACCTATGCTGGCTCGCTGTGACCTCCAAACAGTGTCATAGTGCAACTCTGTGGCCCTAATCCTGTTTCTGCCACCTCCATAATGTCCATTGTGCCACCTATCTGACCTCATGCTGATGCTGCTTGCGCAGGTGACCGTCCACTCTCTGTCATTGTGCCACTCTGTCTGTGGCCTACTACAGTTATTGCCCCCTCCAGAATGTCATTGTGTCCCGCACTCATTGACATCATGCTCTGCTGCCGTCACCCCCACTCTCTTTCATTGTGCCACTTCTGTGGCCAGACTTACTGTTTATGAGTGCCACCTCCAGAATGTCATTGTGCCACTGTCTGACCTCATGCTGCTGCTGCTGTACCTCCACTCTCTGTCATTGTGCAAACATCAGTGGCCAACTACTGGTTTTTGCTTGCCACCTCCAGAAATGGTCATTGTGGCCACTCTCACTGACCTCATGCTGCTGCTGCCATACTACTCCACACTGTGTCATTGTGCCACTCCACAGACCTCATGGCTGCTGCTGCTGTGGACCTCCACTCTCTGTATTGTGCCACTCAGGGCCTACTACTGTTTTGCCACCGGGTCCAGAATGTCATTGTGCCACTCTCTGACCTCATGCTGCAGCTGCCGTCACCCTCCTCACTGTGTCATTGTGCCAACTCGTGGCCTACTTCTGTTTTGCCAACGCGCTCCAGAAATGTCAATTGTGCCACTGTCTGACCTCATGCTGGCTCTCGCGTGACCTCCACGCACTGTCATTGTGCCACTCTGTGGCCTACTCCGGTTTTGCCACCCTCCAGAATGTGTCATTTGTGTGCCACTGCCTGGCCTCATGCTGCTGCTAGCCGTGCCCTCCACAACTGTGTCATTGTGCCACTGTCTGGACCTCATGCTGCTGCCGCCATGACCTCCAAACAGTGTCATGTGCCACTACCTGTGGCCTACTCCAGTTTTTTTCCAGCTCCAGAATGTCATTGTGCCACTCCTTTTGACGTCATTTGCTGCTGTGACTGCCCCGCCCTCACCTCCAGCACTCTGTCACTAAGTTGTCACCTTGAGCTCTCAGCTTGTTTTTTTCCACTTTATCAGCTACATTCCCGCTTCAGTTTTTTGCTCAATTTGCCCACTTAACGTGCCCATGGAATTTTATATGTGAAGCATTCTAAGGGCGGCGGCGGCAGTCATCTGCGCTGTCATACTAAAAAGACACAACATTGTAGAAGACCAAACCAAGCTCCCTCTGCATATTTAAGCATGCTCAATGTTCTTCACAGCACCCCGCAGCTCTGTGCATCCTGGAAATAGCTGTTTTTTAACGCGATTATCTGTCCCAAAGTAATTCGGACCGAATTTATTTTTGTCGGGAAATTCGGCGAAGTGACCGAACCGATTTTTGAGAAATTCGCCCATCTCTAGTCATCACACAGGTCGTGGCCAGCACAGAACTCCGAACAATGACAGATTGTTTGTTATCTGATCTTTCAGACAAAAGACATAAATTTACTCCACTGATTACATAAGCTCAGAAGCTTTTTTCTTACCACAGAAAGGTAACTTATTTAATCTAGACTAATAAACAGAGAAGACTGATTACACTGAATTAGAGATGGGCGAATTGATGCTAACGAAGTGGAATTCAATTAGAATTTCAGGAAAACTTCGGTTCGGAACGAAGTCAAACATTGGGGTACGTTGCGTGAACGAAGTGTCGTTTTGAATGATTAAAATGGCTGCGAGTCAATGCGTTACATGGGGGGCAAAGAACTCTGGAGGAAGAAGGGCAAAGGCCTTGCATGACATGTGCAGAGATGAAAGCAAACAAGAACGCGGATTCAGTTGACGTCTCCGCACTATATAAGTCCGGGCGAGACGCCGTGGGAGCACCATACCACCTCACTGTACTGAGTAGGTAAGGTGCTGCTGCGGCTGGCTTATGATATCTGATAAAAAGAACTCAATTTTTATACAGCGATTTTTGTGGGGGGTGGTCAAAGCTTGTCTAGAGACTGCTTTCTCTTAACTTCTATTATCTGAATTTGTTGGTATGTGATCTTGAGTCCATTTGTGCATCCAGTGCATGCTGCATATACATTTATGCTATCTGCTCCAACAGCACGATTTGAATATCCAAGGGTGACTAAGCCCTTAGCTGTTTATTCAATTAAAGAAAACAGCATTTTTACAATACAAATACCACTTCAGTTTTGGCTGCTAAATTCTTTCGCGCAATTTACACCCAGGGTTAATTAAGTGTGTTCTGATGCTGTGGTGACAAAAGAAACCGTCTTTTTTCACTTCCACTCCTTTTCACACGGCAAAAAATACAATTTTCCTGTATCATAATTCACAAGCGAAAGGTTAATTAACAAGTTTTTTCCTCTTGTTGTAAAGCTAATAATACAATGCCATTGAAAACACGCTACAAAGCTGTAGTTTTTTTTGGCTGCTCAATTCTTTACGCAAATTTACATACCAGGGGTTAAATAAGCGTAGTTCTGATGCAGAGGTGGACTAAAGAAACCGTCTTTTTTCACCCGCCAAAAAAAAGATATTTTGCCTGTAGCATAATTCACAACCGAAGGGTTAATTACACAGTTTTTCTCCTTGTTTGTATAGCGTAATAAAATACACGCCATTTGTAACACGCTACAAAGCTGTAGTTTATGCTGTCGCACTATTCTTCGCGCAATTTACACACCAGGTAAATTATGTCTATGTTCTGCAGTTGTGACGACTAAAATAAAGCGAATTATTCAATTCAACCGCCAAAAAGACATTTTGCCTGGTAAGCATAATTCACTAACCTGAAGGTAATTACAAGTTTTTTTCCTCTTGCTGTATAACCGTAAAATACACGCCATTGTAACACGCTACATAGCTGGTAGTTTTTTTGGCTGCTCAATTCTTTTGCGCAATTTACATCAGGGCTTAATTTAAGCGTTGTTCTGCTGTTGATGGTGACTAAAAAACCGTCTTTTTCAACGCAAATAAAGACATTTTGCCTGTAGCAAAATTCACAAGCGAAGTTAATTACAATATATTCTCTTTTTTGTGTAGCGTAAAATATCACGCCCATTGTAACACCGCTACAAAGCTGGTTAGTTTTTGGTTTGCTCAATTCTTTGCGCAATTTTTTGTGCATCCAGGGTTAATAAAGTGGTGTTCTGCTGCTGTGGTGACTAAAAGAAACGTCTTTTTCACCGGCCAAAAAATACATTTTCCTGTAGCATAATTCACAACGAAGGTTAATTACAAGTTTTTCTCTTGATGAAAAGCGTAAAAATACATGCCATTGTAACAACGGCTACAAAGCTGTATTTTTTGGCTTGCTCAATTCTTTCGCACAATTTACATTCCAGGTGTTAATTAAGCCGTGTTCTGATGCAGTGGTGACTAAAAGAAACCGTCTTTTTTCACCGCCAAAAAAGATATTTTGCCCTGTAAGCATAATACCACAACCGATAGGTTAAATTACAAGTTTTTCCTCTTTTGTATAGCGTAAAATACACGCCATTGTAACACGCTACAAAGATCGGTAGTTTTTGGCTGCTCAATTCTTTCGCGCAATTTACATCCAGGGTTTAATTAATCGATGTTCTGCAGATTTTGACGACTAAGAATAAAGCGTATTTTTCACCGCAAAATGGACATTTTTCCTGTAGCATATTTCAAAACCGAAGGTTAATTACAAGTTTTTTCTCTTGCCGTATACGTAAAATAACACGCCATTGTAACACGCTACAAGCTGGTAGTATTTGGCTGCTCAATTCTTTTGCGCAATTTACATCAGGGCTAATTAAGCGTTGTTCTCTTGTTGTGGTGACTAAAAGAAACCGCTTTTTCATTCACCGCAAAAAAGACATTTTGACTGAACATACTCAGCAAGCGAAAGGTTAATTACAAGTTTTTCTCTTGTTGTGTTAGCGTAAAATACACCCCATTTGTAACACGCTACAAAGCTGGTAGATTTTGGTTGCTCAATTCTTTTGCCAATTTGCATCCAGTGTTAATTAAGTGGTGTTCTGCAGCGAGTGGTGACTAAAAGAACCGTCTTTTTCACCGCAAAAAATACATTTTGTCCCTGTAGCATAATTCACAAGACAACAAGCGAAGGTTAATTACACAGTTTTTCTCTTGTTGTATAGCGAAAAATAGCACGCCATTGTAACACGCTACAAAGCTTGGTAGTTTTTTTGGCTCACATTCTTTCGCGCAATTTACATCCAGGGTAAATTAAGCGGTGTTCTGATGCAGTTGTGACTAAAGAAACCGTCTTTTTCACCGCCAAAAAGATATTTTGCCTGTATAGCAATAATTCCCGAACCGAAGTTAATTACAAGTTTTTTCTCTTTCTTTGTATCGTAAAATACACGCCATTGTAACACGCTACAAAGCTGGTAGTTTTGCTGCTCAATTCTTTTGCGCAATTTACAGTCCAGGGGTTAATTAAGTGTTGTTCTGCAGTAGTGAAGACTAAAATAAAGCGATTTTTCAAGCGCTCAAAAAAGACATTTGCCTGTAGCATAATTCCAACCGAAGGTTAATTACAAGTTTTTCTCTGTTGTGTACCCCGTAAAATAACACGCCCATTGTAACACGCTACAAAGCTGGTAGTTTTGGCTGCTCCAATTCTTTTGCCGCCCCAAAAAAATTTTTTTTTTTTAACATCCAGCGGGTTAATTAAGCGTTTGTTCTGCTGTTGTGGTGACTAAAAGCAAACCGTCTTTTTCATTCTTTTTTCATTCACCGGGTCAAAAAAGACATTTTGCCCTGTAGCAATAATTACAAGCGAAGGTTAATTACAAGTTTTTTCCTATTCGTCTTTGATTGTATAGCGTAAAATACACAGCCCTTTGTAACAACATACAAAGCTTTAGTTTTTGGATGCTCAATTCTTTTCGCGCAATTTACTCCAGGGGGTTAATTAAACGCGATGTTCTTATTCGTGTGGTGGACAAAAATAACCGTCTTTTCACCGCCAAAAAAGATATTTTGCCTGTAGCATAAATTCACACCGAAGGTAAAATACAATTTTTCTCTTTCTGTGTAGCATAAAATACACGCCATTGTAAACACGCTACAAAAGCTGGTAGTTTTTGGCTGCTCAACATTCTTTTGGCGCAATTTACATTCCAGGGGATAAATAAAAAATAGTTCGTTGTTCTGCTGTTGTGGCGACTAAATAAAAGCGTGTATTTTCACCGCCAAATATAAGACATTTTTGCCTGTAGCATAATTCACACCGAAGTTTAATTACAAATTTTATTTCTCCATTGCTGGTACCGTAAAATACACGCCATTGAAACACGCTACAAGCTGGTAGTATTTGCTGCCAATTCTTTGTGCGCAATATACATCCAGGGGTTAATTAAGCGTTGTTTCTGCTGTGTGGTTTACTAAAGAAACCGTCTATATTTCACCGGCAAAAAAGACATTTGCCTGTAGCATAAATTCACAAGCGAAGGTTATTACAAGTTTTTTCCCTCATTTGTTGTGTAGCCGTAAAAATGCAACGCCATTGTAAGCACGCTACAAAGCTGGTATATTTTGGCTGCTCAATTCTTTTTTGTGAAATTTACATCCAGGTGTTTAATAAGCGTTGTTCAGCTTGTTTTGTGACTTAAAAGAAACCGTCTGTATTACACCGGCAAAAAAGACATTTTTGCCTGTACATAATCACAAAGCAAGTTAATTACAAGTTTTGTTCTCCTTGTTGTGTAAGCGTAAAATACACGCCATTTTGTAACCACGCTACAAAGCTGGTAGTTTTTGGTTGCCTCAATTCTTTTGCGCCAAATTTGCATCCAAGGGTAACTAATAATTTTTTCTGCAATTGTACTCAATAAAAGAAAACTTTGTTTTTCAACCGCCCACAGAAGAAATTTCTGTAGCATAAAATTTATTTCCAATGGTTAATTAAGCCTGTTTGTGCTTTACATCAGAAAAATACACAGAGTTTTTAAACAACGGACGACATACAAGTCAATTTTCCTGCCCATGTTGTGGAGCGCAAATTTATAAATCCAAGTGGTTTACCCAAGCTTCTTATGGTTTCATTTGAGTCAAATACAGGGTGTGTATTTATCATATAACAGAGAATCTTCAACAAAGTGGGGTCTGTACATTTTAGAACAAACATATGTCAGACAGAGAGGAGCAGGCTCTTCACATGCGAGTGGCAGTGGCAACAAACATCCTGAGCAGGCCCAGTCGCAGCACAGCAAGGGGTAGTCCGCAGCAGGGGTCATCTCGGTGAGGCCCACAACTGCCGCTTGTCATCTAGCGGCCCAATGTGCTGACTACAACCCAAGGGTTCTTGATTGGTTGACTAGGGTCATACCCACTTCCTCCCAGATTACATCTGACAACCCAGCCAAGAGTTCGGTGGATCGTCAGACGACAACCCTTAGTTTTGGCATGCCCGCCCGGGAGCGGGTCAGCGGCCCTCACCTGTCCCTCAACCCCGCTCTGTCCCATTCGGTACTCTCACCAGATATCTACTATGTGGTTACTGAGCTCAACGCCACTATAATACGAGGGATGACAATTTGAGGAGGGCAGTCACAGCTACTTGGCAGTGAAGAAATGGGGCCAATATCCCCTGCTTCTTGCAGTAAAACGGGCAAGTATAGATGTAGAGAGTAGAATGGGAGGTCATGTTGTGAGGGGTCATGCTCTGCATACCCAAGACCGTGATAGGACAGCAGTGACGATAAACACAAATAGATGAATGATGTATCCGACCGCACTTGGGAGCCGGTGAAGCAAGGGCTCATCATCGTCAGGAGAAGAGGCGTCAGCTTGCGCGTCAGGCATTCGGCAAAGCCAGCAGTGGGTTGTGTGGCCGTGATCCAGCAGGGTTAAGCCCGATCAAGTGTGAGTTCAGGAACCAAGCGGCCACGGAAAAAAAAAAAAAAAACCCTCTTTGTCAGGTTCAAGAAAGTAGCGGCACAGGGGGTCAGCGATGCAGCAGTGGTAGTAGCACTCAGTGCGGAGCGTTGACGGTAAAAATCAGATACACGGTGGTGTGGCAGTTTCTTTGCTAAGACACCGTGGAGCCAATATGGGTATAAGTAGAATCTTTGGCAGAAAGTGAATCGTGGCCAGAGAGCTAACGTTGGCACCACGGCGCCTGCGTCAACGGACAATCAGCGTCACCATCTCCGTGGCCTGGGAGAAACGTGCTCAATGAGGTGGTCCATCCTGCCGCCATAACAACAAAACAAAAAAAAAGCACGTAGCAGCGCCCCATAGCATGCATGCCATTGCAGCCATTCAAGTCTTCCACCACCTTCTGCAGAAGGGAGTTGTTTCTCTTTGACATCATCTCCCTGTCCAGATGCTCCTGCTCCACGCTACTCATGGCGCAGCATCATTCCGCGAGGCGATTCAAAGAGACAACAGTATGCTCCAACCATCCTACGATGTGCAGCAGCTGACTGTTCTCTCTGACCAAGTTGTTGGGTACTGCAGTCCCTCCCTTTCCAAATGGTGGACTCTGCACCATTCCGAGAACGTAAGGCTTGTTGCCGACCGAGATGAGAGTTCCAAGCCGTCAATTTCTTTTTTCCAAAAAGGTCAGTACCAGCACTTCATAAATATGTAGAACAGAAGGTGGGCCAGTCCTTGACTTTATCGGTTTGTTCCAAGGTGCACAGCAGCGCGGACGTCTGGAAGCATGTAACTACGTCAGGCCAGTCATGTCCTTATGGCCATTGTTGAATGTGCTCTCCGGCCAGGCACATCAACAACTTGGACAGGAGACACAGCCTTCTCCTCCCACCACGTTGTCAAAAATGCGGCTCCTGTCGCCAATGCCGCCTCTCCTCCTCCACCACACACCACCATCCCGCCCGCAACAAGTACTGCTTCCATCATACCACATGTGGTAGGGCACAGCGGTGTCACACAGTCAACACCTGGCTTGCCTTGAGAACGAAGTCAGCACAGGGTAGGTAACTGCTTCCGCGTCCATGCAGCAAGAAATCCGATGTTGGCTTTCTCCGACCTTCTGCCAAAATCGGACCATGGGACTGAATCAAATGGGAGGAACATGGTGTCCGCGCTTCACCGAGGAGGATGGTCCCATGCAACCTGCATGGCGCATGTGGTTCAATCTGGTGTGAAAAGGTTCCTGAGAAGCTACCACCGAGCTTCAGGAAATTCTGAAATGGTCAGAAACTGTGTCAAAATGCACTTATCCATTCCTACAAACCAGGAACAACCCTCCTCGAGTGTTGCTAGCGGGCAAGACGGGGGCCTCTCCCCAACACACTCTGATATCGATGTTTCCACCGGTGGAATCCAGCCTGCACATGTTGGACTGGACTGTATGAACAGAGAAAGGCCATTTACGATTTTTTGATGAACCAGGCGGACAGGAGTCTACTCCCCTGTTTTAACTTGATGTCAGCGGCTTGTTGGGAAGAAGGTGGTAGGGTAGAGCAGTAATCAGCTCCATCAGCAGCAACCTAAGCTAGAGTCACTGATGAGCAGCTTCCTTCACACACCTAGTGAGGAAAAGGTTAGTCGCCAGCAGCAGCAGCAGACCTGAGCAGTCCCTGAACCAACAATGTGGCCTAACTTTGACAGCACTCTGCCACCCCGATTATCTATCCGCTGTGACTACTGGACAATGCAAACTGGATGTGTGGCCACAACTTGCCGAGTTTGCAGTGAGTAAGCTGTCCTGCCTAGGCCAGTTAGTGGTGGCATCAGAGCGGTGTGTTTCTGTGCAAGCGGGGAGCCATCATTAACCATCAAGGAGAACCCCTTGTTCACTGGTAAATGTGGAACGACTGACCCTTTGTCAAGATGATCAACGTGGATCGGCCAGGATTTCCACACACTCAATATGCCATAGGCGTCATACTACAATCAGCCATGACGCCTCACCAAAACTGTGATATATGATCTGGTTCCAACTTACCTGCCTCAGCCACTATTATGATCCGACCACCGATTGCCTGATGCCACACCATCTGCTGACAATTTTCTCCATCTGCCACCAACCATCTTTACATGGACTGTATTGCCATCTACCTCGCTCACTCTATCATTGTGCCACTAGTATGACCTCATGCTGCTGCTAGCTTTGCTGTGCCAAGACATCCACACTGTGTCCATGTGCCACTCTGTGGCCTACTCCTGTTTTTGCCACCTCAGAATGTCATTGGCCACTGTTCTGTTTTCCTCATGCTGCTGCTGCTTGTGACCTCCACTCAGTGTCATTGTGCCCACTGTCTGACCTCATGCTGCTGCTGCTGTACACCACTCACGTCATTGTGCCACTCTATGGCTTACTACTGTTTTGCCTCCTTCAGATTAGTCAATTGTGCACTCTCTGCCTCATGCAGCCAGCTGCCGCCGTCACCCTCCATTCTCTGTCATTGGGTGCCACTCTTTGGCTACCCATTTTGCCACCTCCAGAATGTCTAGTCCACTGTCTGACTTCATGCTGCTGCCAACTCACCCTCCACTCTCTGTCATTGTGCCACTCTTGGCCTACAACTGTTTTTTGCACCTCCAAATGTCATTGTGCCACTGTCCTGACCTCATGCTGCTGCTGCCACGTGACCTAAGACACTGTGTCATGGCCAGCTGGTTTGACCTCAAGTGCTGCAGCTGCCGTCACCCTCTACCTCTCTGTCATCTGTGTCACTACCTGTGCTTACTACTGTTTTGCCACCTACAGAATGTCATGTGCCCACTGTCCTGACCTCATGCTGCTGCTGCCGTGACCTCCACACTGTGTCATTGTCGCCACCTGTGGTCTACTCACCTGTTTTTTGGCCACCCCAGAATGTCATGGGTGCCACTGTCTGACCCATGCTGCTGCTGCCGTGACCTAAACATTGTGTCATGTGCCTACTGTTTCGACCTCATGCATGCTGCTGCCCGTCCCCTCTACTCTCTTATAATGTGTCCACTCTGTGGCTTACTACTGTTTTGGCCACCGTCCAGAATGTCATTGTGCCACTGTCTGACCTCTTGCTGCTGCTGTCCCCCGCCACAACTGTGGTCATTGTGCCACTCTCCCGACCTATCTGCTGCTGCAGTGAACCTCCACTCTCTGTCATTGTGCCACTCTGTCCTACTACTGTTTTGCCACCTCCAGTAATGTCATTGTGCCACTGCCTTACCTCATGCTGCTGCTGACGGCCCTCCACACTGTATCATAGTGCCACTCTCTGACCTCATGTGCTACTGCTGTGACCTCCACTCTCTGTCATTGTGCCACTCTGTGGCCTACTACTGTTTTGCACCTCCAGAATGTCATTTTGCCACCTCTGACTCATGCTGCTGCTGCCGTTACCTCCTCACTGTGTCATTGTGCAACTCCCCTGTGGCCTACTACTGTTTTAGCCACCTCCAGAATGTCATTGTGTCAATTGTCTGACCTCATGCTGCTGCTGTCGTGCGCCCTCCACACAGTGTCATTGAGCCACTCTCTGACCTCATGCTGCTACTAGCTGGTGACCTCCACTCTCTGTCATTGTGCCACTCTGTGGCCTAACTACTGATTTGCCACCTCCAGAATTTCATTGTGCCACTGTATGGACCTCATAGCGTTGCTCGCTGTGACCTCCACACTGTGTCATTATGTGCACTCTGTGGCCTACTCCTGTTTTTTTTTTGCCGCCACCTCCAGAATTCATTGTGCCACTGCCTGACCTCATGCTGCTGGTGGCCGTGACCATCCACACTGTCATGTGTCATTGTGCCACTGTCTGACCTCATGCTGCTGCTTCCGAGTCCTCCACACTGTTCCATTGTGCCACTCTGTGCCTACTCCCTGTTTTCTGCCTACCTCTAGAATGTCATTGGTGTGCCACTCTCTGAGACCTCATGCTGCTGCATTGCCTTCACTCTCCTCTCTGTTTCATGTGCCACCCCCCTCCCTGTGCCTACTCCTGTTTTGCCACCATCCAAATGTCATTGTGCACTGTCTGTTTCTCACACTGCAGCGGCTCCGCCGTGACCTCCACACTGTTCATTGTGCCACTTGTCTGACCTCTGCTGCTGCTGCTGTACCTCCACTCTCTGTCAATAGTGCCACTCTATGGCCTACTTACTCCTGTGTTTGACCACCTATCCATAATGTCATTGTGTGTCAACCACGCCTGACCTCATGCTGCTGGCTGCCTGATGCCCTCCACACTGTTCATTGTGCCACTCTCTGACCTTCATGCTGCGTACTGCATGTGACCTCACTCTCTTCATTGTGCCACTCCTGTGGCCTACTACTGTTTTGCCACTTCAGATATCATTGTGTTCCCTCTCACTCTGACCTAATGCAGCTGCGCCGTCACCTCCTCACTGTGTCATGTGCACTCTGTGGCCTAACTATGTTTTTTGGCCACCCTCCAGAATGTCATTGTGCCCTGTCCCTGAACCTCAAGCTGATGCTGCTGTTGACCTCCACACTTGTGTTCATTGTGCCACTATGTGCCCAACTCCTGTTTTTTTGCCACCTTCCAAAATGTCATTGGTGCACTGCCTTGACCCTCAATCTCATGTGCCGTGTCCTCCACACTGGTGTCATTGGCCACTCGTCTGACATCAAGCTGCTGCAGCCCGTGTCCTCCACACTGTGTCAGTGTGCCCACTCTTGTGGCCTATTACTCCGTTTTGCCACCTCTATAAGTCATTGTGGCCACTCTCTGACCCTCATGCTGCTGCTGCCCGTCACCTCCTCAACTGTGTCATTGTGCCACTCTGTGGCCTACTCCTGTTTTTGCCACCTCCAGAATGTCATTGTGCCACTGCCTGAACCTCATGCTGCTGGTGCCGTGTCCTCCTCGACTGTGTCATTGTGCACTGTCCTGACCTCATGCTGACTGCTCGCGAGACCACCACACAGTGTCATTGTCCACTCTGTGGCCTACTCCTGTTTTTGTTGCCACTCTAGAATGCATTGTGCCACTGCATTACCACATGCTGCTGCTGCCGTGACCTCCACACTGTGTCAATGTGCAGCCTCGTTGGCCTACTCCTGTTTTGGCCACCTCCAAAATATCATTTGTGCCACTGTCTGACCTCATGCTGCTGCTGCGGTTGCTGCCGCCACCCTTCCACACTCCTGTCACTAATGTTGGCCACCAATGAGCTCCTCAGCTTTGTTTTCCTAGCTTTCGCTGGCATGACTTTATCAGGCTACATTCCCGCTTCAGTTTTTTGGTCAGTTTTGCCCTCTTAAGTAGCACCAAGAAGAAATTGCCAGCACTCCGGATCAATGAAAAAAGCTATGCAAATTTAATTATGTAAAATCATGTAAAAGACAGGGACACAAAAAGGCCGCCAAATGCCAGAACAGGACGCTGACCGTTCGGATTCCCTCCAATCCCCTTATCAGTTCAACGACTAAAGATTCCAGAGAATCGAAATGGCCGTCAGCGTCTGTTCTGGCCATGCCGGTCCTTTTTGTGTCCTTTACATGATTTTACATCATTAAATTGCATAAGCTTTTTTCATTGAATAGGACGAGTACTGGCGATTTCCTCTTGGTGCTACGTTATTTTTGCTCATGTCAGAGCGCAGCCGTGCAGCCCGGGACATTACATTGGATTGGTGAGCTGGCTTATTTGCTGCTTTATTTGCCGTTGCCCTCTTAAGTGCCCAGGGACTTTTATAGTGAAGCGATTCTAAGAGCGGCGGCAGTCATGTGCGTGTCATACTAAAACACAACATTGTATGAAGACCAAACCAAGCTCCCTCTGCATATTTAAGCATGGCACAACGTTCTACAGCACCCTGCAGGCTCTGTGCAGCCTGGAAATAGCTGTTTTTTTAACGCGATTCGTCCCGAAGTAATTCGGACCGAATTTATTTTTGTCAGGAAATTCGACGAAGTGACCGAACCGAATTTTTGAGAAATTTGCCCATCTGTACACTGAATACATGGAGCTCATATGCTAATTACAGACAGCTTGACCAGGAAGTGACAGAGCATAGCAGCATTATTTCATTCATGCATCTTATGAAACTTTGAGATGAGACAACCCCTTTAAAGAAAGCTTTAAAAATAATTATATACTTAAAAAGGGTAAAATTGCCCTCACTATCCATTTACTAGTTTTCCATGATCACCATGGATCAACTTACAAAAAGCAGGAATAATATGGGCTTATTTATATGTATTTTTGATCTTAGAAGGACTTCTTAGGTCGTAGCATGACCAACATGTTTAGGTTTTCTAAAAACTCTGGCTTGTGCCAGATTGCTCCTCACTTATTAGTGATAAGCAGTTTCTATAAAAAACGAGGATACCTCCTTTTTCCAATGGGAACAAATAAACAATTTAACTATAAATATTTTTTTTTTTTTATTTTCATTCTTTAAGTAAAATGAACTAGGTAGCAAAAAAGTTATTGCGTTAAAGTGAAAAAACAATAAATACACATCACCAAGGTCTCTGTACTGAAAACCCTAGACTATAATAACTGGACTGAAGTTCGGGACACAATTGATTGAAAAAGAGTAAAATCAGGTTATACAATCTTTTATACTAAGATTTCTCCCATCATGTCTTAGGGTGGAGCACAGATTAATATTCTTTTTAAGAACAGTCATGACATAACAAAGCTGGTTGGCACAACCAACAGGGACAAACAATAAAACCAAATAGTACCTAACCAAGCAGTCTAAGGGATAAACCCTATAAAGTGTCTGTCAAATGCAATACAGGGGCGACTTGCTAATAGATGATGAGTAGCAGGCAAGCAAGGCAGATATTGGCAGAGACATGGGTGGGGATAACACCACAGATGAACTCAATCTGTAAGCAGGGCAATTCACCATGACAAGTTCCTCTGGGAGAGAGTTCCACAGTCTCATGCTCTAACAGTAAGAATCTTTTCTATTTTTTAGTAGAAACTACTTTCCTCAAGGACAGGGGGATCTCCGTTGTTTTCTTGAACAGTCTTGGGTATAAATCGTTTGAGAGAGATTCTTATTGACCTTTTTAATATTTTATACTAATATTTGTCCCTGGCCCTCTTTTTCTAAATAAATAACTCTAATTTTTCTAATTTTCTGGGTATTGCAGCCCAACCCCGTCCTTTTTTTATTTTTTTTTGCTCCTTTGTAACGTTCAAGCTCTACAATGTCTTTTCCGTGAATGATGCCCCAAAAAAGCCAAATACCCATGTTGTCGACCTGACTTGTTAAAAGGGGGAATAATTTCTATTGTTCATCTAGCCCCTTTTAATACACCTCATGATCATTTGCCTTGGGGAGCTGCTGTGATACTGGATGACGTTTAGTTTTCTGTTCACCAGGATTCCCCAAATCCTTCTTTCTGTCATTTACCCCGTGTTTTTTTCCATTTAACATGTTATCATGTAAAGAATTTCCTTTTTTTTGGTTCTGTATTGTCTTCTTGTTTTCATTAAATTTTTTTATTACTAATAGATATTGTACAATTGGCATTGAACCTGGGTGGAACATCATTGCATTGTCATGTGTTTCCATCTTATGTCATAATTTGTATGGTATGAGGTTTTTTTTTCTAACTATGGAATTGAGACATTGCATACCTCTATGTTTAATATGATAAAAATGCTAATAAAAGGAATTGTTACAAAATAAAAATGTGTTCTGCTGTTCCTCTATTAGTTCTACTAGAAATGTATTACTTTATTAGCATCTCAACCATTTTGGAATTGGGATTGTATGAATTCAATAGGTCAGCAATAATTACAAACAATTCCTGGTTACATCACAGATTTTTGCTAGCTTTTTTATGTTTAGTATACGCTTTCAAGTTTTAACTTTTTTTATTATAATCTTACATGTTTATTTCACTGCCTTAGTAAACAACATACACCATGTAAAATATAAAATCCTAAAAAAAGTAATTTCCCAACATAAAAATAAACATGTCAATGAATTCCAAGAGTGGTTACATTTCCTATTAATCTCCTGATAGTATTCAGCTTCACAGATTCTTTTTAGCGCAATATCAAACCTTCCAGATAAAGTGCCAAATATGTGAGGTTTTCATTTGAATAATGACACAGAAATTTACATCAGTGTAGAACATAATAAACATTTTTTAATCAAAGCTTCTATCTGCAGCGTCAACACATCGTTCTGCATTCTAGAAGCTTTGTGTTGCTCATTTTGATTTTGCATACCAATTAGGTTATTAAAGAGGGAAATAGCTGTGTGTTTTTGTACAGTCATTTGAAATTTAGATACTTGATTATAATTTAGAAGCAAGCATGTCTGAGGCGATTCATGACACTTCACAGTTAATCTACGAGACATTGTTCTTTACTAAATGTGAAAAAAAAACAGATGGCTGGCAAAATGAGAAAGATTAGAATTGACTGCAATCTTCCATCCCTTACAAGAACTTAATTTTGAGATTCCCTAAATACGCATAATAAATGTTTAAGTATCCCTTCATATTTTTATTTTTTTAACTGGGCGTGTAAAGGTTCTTTACACAGAGTTCTCTCCTGCATTTTGATATGTATATATTTTTTTAATTGTAGTATTGTTTTAAGAATATTTTTGGTTCCTTCTTATTTACTATCGTGAATTTTCAGTGGTGTTTTAATTGATAGTAAAAGGCCCTATTTGCACAGTGTGCTTTTTTGATAATAGGTATATATTTTTTTATTGTAGTATTTTTTTAAGGATATTTTTGGTTCCTTTTTATTTACTATCATGAAGTTTCTGTGGTATTTTAATCGATAGTAAAAGGCCCTATTTGCACAGTGTGCTTTTTTGCTTAAACATAGCATTTTTTATGG
Source organism: Phyllomedusa bahiana (assembly GCA_025379985.1). Lineage (NCBI taxonomy): Eukaryota > Metazoa > Chordata > Amphibia > Anura > Hylidae > Phyllomedusa > Phyllomedusa bahiana. The sequence continues at coordinate 3,616 of JAODAL010022195.1, read as the reverse complement.
ATATTTCTGTTTTTGTTTTGTTTTTTTTTTTAATTTCTGATTATTTTTCCCCCCTAATTTTTTCACTAAGGGCTTTTTAAATGGCCCTTTTCCCGGATTTTAAAAATGTTGATTTTTATTTTTTTTTTTGCAATTTTTTTAACGTTTTGTAGGGATGTTTTTGGTGCCTTTTCTTAGTTACTGTCAATTATTTTTCCTCCTGTTTCCCATTTTAAAAACACCTTAACATGTTCCATTTAAAAAAAAAAAAAATGCCGTTGATCCAGAGAATGGTACTGTCAAAAGGCACTAAATTTATATCACAATATATTATTTTATTTTAGACCTGGCTACAAGTGCAACAAAAAATATAAAAGGAAAAATATAGGGGGAGTTTTTTTTAATGGCAGTTATGCAAAATTTCTGCTATACATAATTAACAACATTTGTATTATGTATTTTCGGCAGTTTTTAGACACTTCTATTCAGTGTCCAACAAAATAGGAGTGACTACAGGGAAAGAGCATTGGTTCACAGGAAAGTGGTATGGCTTAGCATGCAACACCATGGACCAAAAAGCTTGCAAAAAGTTTGGTACAATTAGTCCCTTAAACTAATAAATAAATAAATAAATAAATAACAAATACATATTGTAAACTTAGACGGGGTGGTCTAAACATGCACCTGATTTAACAACATTTTGATTAATTTGGTGAATTTTTAGATTGTCTAGTCTAAGTATTAGACGATATTAATAAATCTCCCCATAGTATTTTTCACAAATGGACTTGTGTGAAACTAGCGCAATCATGAGATTATGAAAACACACAACTTATTTAACCCTTAATAACCACTAATTGACTTGAACAATCCAGATGGTCTGTAAATGACAAGGATGTCCCTGCTTCCATCCTCGGAGATGCAGTTTTCACTGTTGGATAACTTCAGCAGCCGCTGAGACTGCAGTAAGTGTTGGGGGACTATATTACCCCTGTATTTATATATATATATATATATATATATATGTGTGTGTGTATATATATCTAATACAAATATCAGTGGTACACTACAAAACTAAGTAAAATATCAAGGTATATAGGAATTTTTTGAAAATGCATTACTGCTAAGGAAAATATGAAAAACCTGGGATTCTTAGTTTACAGTTTTTGATCAAAAATTGTTAAGCTCACCTCCCCAAAAGTGTCAAGGGGATCCCAGCACAGGTGAGTCCCTAACACTAACATGTTACCTCACTAGGAGTCCATTCAGACTACAACCTCTCAGGGAGTGATAGGAATTTGCTACTGAATTATCCTGCACTGGTTGAAAAGAGGTAAGGGGAGTGCAGCAAGCCAATGAGGTTGCCATCCCTCAAATAGACTACAAAAATTTAATTATGCTGTGCACATCCATATATTTTGAAAAACGTAAGCATAGGTGCACACTGGTAAGGCAATAGCATACATCTAATACAAATATAATATTTGTATTAGTGGTATGCTATTGCCTTACCAGTGTGCACCTATGCTTACGTTTTTCAAAATATATGGATGTGCACAGCCTAATTTAATTTGTGTGTAATATTATATTATATATATATATATATTAATTATATATATATATATGCGTGTGTATATATATATATATATATATATATATATATATATATATCACATAATAAATCTGTCATCACAGAAAGGAGGACACATTTTACAAACTTATTTTATTGGCTCATTTTGTTTTTCAAAGAATAGAAAAACAGACACTTATTTTTACATACAGTGAAGGATATAATTATTTGATCCCTTGCTAATTTTGTAAGTTTACCCACTGACAAAGACATGAACAGTATATAATTTTTGGAGTAGGTTAATTTTAACATTGATAGATAGAATATCAAAAATAATATCCAGAAAATCACATTGTATACATTTATTTGCATTTTGCAGTGAGAAATAAGTATTTTATCCCTCTGGCAAACAAGACTTAATACTTGGAGGCAAAACCCTGTTGGCAAGCACAGCAGTCAGACATTTTTTAGTTGATGATGAGGTTTGCCCACATGTCAGGAGGAATTTTGGTCCACTCCTCTTTGCAAATCATCTCTAAATCATTAAGATTTTGAGGCTGTTAGTTGGCAATTCGGAGTTTCAGCTCCTCTATACGTTTTCTATGGGATTAAGGTCTGGAGACTGGCTAGCCACTCCATGACCTTAATGTCCTTCATTTTGAGCGACTCCTTTGTTGCCTTGACTGTATGTTTATGTCATTGTCTTGCTGGAAAACCGAGCCACGACCCATAGTTAATGTCCCGACAGAGGGAAGGAGGTTGTCACTCAGGATTTTATGGTACATGGCTCCATCCATTCTCCCATTGATGCAGTGAAGAAATCCTGTGCACTTAGCAGAGAAACACCCCCAAAACATAATGTTTCCACCTCCATGCTTGACAGTTGGGATGGTATTCTTTGGGTCTTAGGCAGCATTTCTCTTCCTGCAAACACGGTGAGTTGAGTTAATGCAAAAGAGCTCAATTTTTGTCTAATCTGACCACAGCACCTTCTCCCAATCACTCACAGAATAATTTTCAGATGGGCTTGCACATGTCCCTTCTTGAGCAGGGGGACCTAGCAGGCAACGCAGGGTTTGAAACTATTATGGCGGGATGTGTTACCACTGGTGTTGTTGGTGACCTGAGGTCTCAGCTGCCTTGAGATCATTAACTAATTCACCCAGTGTAGTTTTAGGCTGATCTCTCCCCTTCCTCATAATCAAGGATACCCACAAGGTGAGATTTTGCATGGTGCCCCAGATCGATGTCGATTGACAGTCATATTATTTCTTCCATTTTCTTACTATTGCCCAACAGTTGTCTCTTTAAACCCTCTTATTTGGTATTGAAACCCCCAAATTCCGCTTTGTGCAGATTTTATCTTGTCCCTGACATCCTTAAAAGATTTGGTCTTGCCCCCGTTGTAGAAGGTTTGAGTTGACTGATTGAGTTGTTGACAGGGTCTTTTAAAGGGTGCTTTCACACAGTTGTTTTTGAAGCTTTTTTTTTTGTGTTTTTTTGTGCAGAAGGACAGAAATTAAAAGCGTACTTGCCCAAAAAAAAAAACGGGGAAAAATTGCGAAAAAATTTTTGCCACGATTTTTTTGCAGCAATGTACAGCATTAATTGTTGGCCCCCGCACAAAAAAGCATCAAAAAATGCATAAAAATGCACCAAAAAATTTCCTGTGTGAAAGCACCCTAAAGGTGACTATTTTAAAAAGGGTGCCCTTTTAAGCGGTAACGGTTGTTAGGAGGTTAAATCCCCAGGGGTCAAAATTTCGGCCCTCCAGTGTTGGGAAACTACAACTCCCTAAATTTTAAAGATCTATAACGTGGGGGATGATGGGAATTTTAGTTTTCCCCAAAAGCGAGGGGCCGGGAGTTTTTACACCCTGTCAATGGTCTATAGAGCCAGAACTCTTAAGGGTTTGGGAGGGGATCAAAAACTTATTTTTTTAAGCAAAATCAAATAAAAACTTATTAACTATACATATGATTTTTTTGTTAGAAATTTTTAAAATTTTATATATATATATTATTATAAAAATATATATATATATTTTTTATATTTTATATATATATT